>JAXGGA010011157.1:0-43591 GCA_038373865.1 Uloborus plumipes
ATTCTTTAATTTCACCGCTGGTAAAGAGATTGAAAATTACGTGCCCTTCTAGCGCGGCCGGCTTGGACTTCTACCTCATTTCGATTTTTTTTTTTTTCGTTTTGTTCAGCTGAAAGCTTGGAAATTATTTGTGAAAAAACTAAAACCGAAAATGATTGCACTTTATTAGGGATGCACCGATAAGCAAATTGGCCGATTACCGATTACCGATTAATCGACGAATGAGAATCGGCCGATTAATCGGCAGAGCCGATTAATGTTACGGTTTATTATTTTTAATAATTACCAATTTCACCCTCACTGTTTTTACCCCTTCTAATACAATTCCGATTTTTAGAAATGATTACTTATTTGTTTTTGACAAAAGATTTGTTTTTCTCCATTTTTCCATGTTAAATAATTTCAAAATTTTATCAACTTCCTTTGAATTTTTTAAAATATTTTTGTAAATACAATTACATTAACAAGCTAGACATAATAGTTATTAAAATAAATGGGAGGGGGGGAGCTGTGATGAGCACTTTAACTTAGGGGTGTTCTTAATTTAAATTTATTTTTCAATTATAAGTAGCCATTTAATTAATTCAAGGCTTGTTCTTTGAAAATTAGAGGTAATTTAAAAGCAATAAGCTAAAGAGAAAAATATCGAGACATGAAAAATGTTGCAACATTGTCTATAAGTGTAGATTTATTCAGAATAGGAATATTCAATTATTAAATCATTTATATCAACTGCGAGGCAATTTATTATTATTATTATTTTGTATTTCATTCTTTAAATTATTATTTTTGTTTTTACTCATTACACTTTCGTAAAACGTGTAATTCTTGTGTTTGCAGAAAATTATTTATTTCTTGTTTATAAATTTATCCATCGTAATATTGTGTTCAAAAATCGTTGAATTAATTTTATTTAAAACATGTTTTCCGCAGATGATCGGCAAAATTTGACTGATTATAAATGAAATGAAATATTCATGTTTTTGAATTCCAACTTAAAATTTCAGGAATTTGCAGAGTTATCTTTTAATATTCCAATCAGGTTTACGTTTTCTATGAACTATTCCTTTTGTTTTTACTCTGTACACACTTTCATACTGTATGTTATAGTAAGGATTTCAGAAAATTACATTTATTTACTGTTAATAAAACAATTTATTATAGTTTCTTGGAGAAGGTATACTTTAAAAGATAATATAAAATATTAAAAAATTCGCCGATTAATCGGCAAGATTTTGCCGATTATTAATAATCGGCAAAGTGGCCGATTATGGCCGATTAATCGGTACTGCCGATTAATCGGTGCATCCCTACACTTTATTTTAAATTTCTTGCTGGGAGGAATACTTACACTTTATTTTAAATTTCTTACCGGGGAGGAATGATTACACTTTATTTTAAATTTATTGAGTGTAGCATTATTTTATTCTCTCTCTAAAGACTCTTATTTTCTGACTAACTAGAAAAAAAGGGGGAATGAGAAGAAAAAGAGAAACGTAATTTGCTGACTAATAATTTATATGTGTTGAATATTTTTCATTTAAAGATTTCTATTCAAAATGTTTAGGATTTTTTCTGTGCGTTTTCTAATTGAAATAACTTCGTTTTCCCAAGACACATTCTTTTTTCTCTTGAGTAAAGCGCAAGGGCTCCCTGACCCTCTTGGGTTGCACCACTGCCTGGTGCCATCTAATGAATTATTATTAGCAATAATTATTTATTTATTTACGTATTTCAAGCTAAAAGTATGTAACTTATTTAAGAGTCAACTTAAACCGAATAATAATAACCACCTTTATTTAAAAAAAAAAATCCGAATTTTTTTCTGGGGGGGGGGAGGGGTATAGGAGGGAAAGACCTTCTGGGGCATTTCATTCCCTTATATACACCTTTAAAAGCAATGTTAATAGAGAGTGGGCTTTTTTCTTAAGGATTTTTTTTTTTTTTTTTTGAGCAAACACAAACCGAACACCTACTTTTGAAAAAATCTTTCTCGATTTCGGGGGGGGGGGGGCTCGGTCCCCCCTTAAATACGCCCTTGCTAAAAACTAGAATTAATTTTGATTCTACTTGGTGCCTTGCTATGGAATGAGGTTCATCTGTCAAATAAATGTTTAGATACGAAAAAGAGATAGTTGGTCTAACCTCCCGTGTCGTCAAAACCAGTGGCGTAGCCAGAGGGGGGGGGGTGAAAAGGGACCAATGCACCTCCCAAGGTTTCGTAAGACTACCACAAATAGTGGCACCGAGTTTTAGAAATGTAGTGTAGCTGAACCAAAAAATTGTTTTTTACAATGATTATTTCTAGATCATCCACTTTCTGCTAATTACAAGAGATTATGGGCCCAGCACGCTTAAAAGGGGGATGGGAGCTCACTTAAGTTCTATGTACGCAACTGCATGACTGATTACTTTTTGATGAAATTTCACTCATAAATTGCTTTTCCCATATAAATAAGGGCCACCCTAATGACTATGACTAAGCAAATGAGGATATAATTAATTAAGACAGTGTATTCAAACTTATGTTAAAATATCTATTTGAAATTAAAATTGAAAATGTATAAAAGTCACAGCTATAATAGTGCAATTTTCAAGCTATTTTTCACAGCTACAGAAGTGCTTTTTTAATATAAGAACTGAATCGCAATTTTCTAACTGTAACAATAGTCAATATTATAGCGATACTGTCGTGGGAAGGTAAAGGACAACTATTGTTAGTACGAAATCCAAAACGCGATTCTTCAAATGTCTCAACAACTCATTTACCGAAAGGAAAATACACTGCCCTTTTTCCTTCCCACCACAGAATAAACGTTCAGCATGAAGCATCTGGAATCAATTTAGTGGTCTGCCTGAAGCTACAGAACAATCGAACAATGGAATATTCCTACCAGGAACCAAGCAAACGGGACCTCTGTGATTCGCGAGGTGCTCCTTCAATCGCGCGCTTTTTCCCTGGCCCCCCGCAGCGAATGCTAACTCGAATAGAGTTCCATGCAACTTCCACTGCCCTCAGAGGAAAATTTCACAGATAACAGCAAAAAGTTGAGAGAAGTATTTAACAAAGGATAACTCAATCACCAGGAAATGTGTGTTGGTGTTGGTTCTTGTAATTTTTGATTTTATAAAACGAGAAAGTTTTAAAAAAAAATTTTCCTACTACAGTAATTCTTATTAAACATATTCAGAAGAATCAACCACAACAAATGTTTAAAAGAAGCTCACAAATTATTTTAGCAATGAAGCTTTAATTCATAGATTGAGCACTACCACGTTTTACATGAAGCCACTAACAGCGAAAAGCTTAAAAGTTGTCAGCAATACTACCAATCTTAGTATATATACTATTTACGAAGGAAATGCGCCACATCTCAATGCATCATAAAAATAGCGTGAAGACCAAAAAAAATAAATCAAAAATAAATAAAATAATTAAAATTAAAAAATCAGAAATTGGAAAACATGGTTTTGAGATGAAGGAAGATGTGTATCTGTCGGTCCGCCTGCATGCCGCCCCCCCCCCCCCAATAACTTATGAGCTCACAGTATGAATCCAGCAATCTTTTTTTTTTTTTGGTTCGAAATATGTCGGACAAGACATTTCTTCCCCACGTTTCACTTTTTGATTTTAACAAGTTTTCGTTCAATTTGAGCAGCTGAAAACGCCTAACGTTAACGCTTATGGGAAAATTTAAGATCAATGTAGATCCCGAACTTAAAGGTGAATCTCCTTAAAAAAAATCTCCTCTTGATGAAGAATGTATGGAAATTTTTTTTTTTTTTGATTAATTTCTTTTAGGAATACCGATTCCGACTCCAACTCCACAGTCATGACAGAAATACAGGCTCTAAAAAAACGAGACTCCGACTAACGACTCCTAGTCCGACTTCGCAAGCATGGCAGAGATCCAAGCTGGGAAAAAATGAGAGTCCTATTCTTAGAATTTTGAAGACTTCGACTCCGACTCTGAGTACTACTTTACCGCAAAATCAGTTCAACCCCGACTATGCAGCCCTGGTTTCTACTGTGAAATAATGATTATTGAGATGATTGTTTTTCGTTCTAAATTATTATTATTATTATTATTATTATTATTATTTTTGGCAGAGGGAAATAAAAGGAAATGTGAAGTGTTTTTTCACACGAAGAAGGCGCTCCGCAGAAAATTATTTATTTTCTGATGAAAAATGTTTATTTACGAGGACATTTTTTTCTTTCGCAGTAAGTTACTGCCCCTAAGCCAAGCCAGGGCTAAAAGCTTAGGCTATAAGGAGATGGCTAGACTGTCTTCACCATAGGCGGATTTACGGGGGTGTTAGGGGGTGCGGCGCACCCCAATAATTTTGTTTTATTAAAATTAAAAATATTTTACCAGAAATAGTTTGGAAAATAACTTATATTTTTTCATAGTAACAATGCAAATTAATTTACTTGAAAGCAAACTCAAAAATAATTTTATGCTGCTCTTTGTGTCACCACACATTGCCAGTGCGAGAGAAATTGTGCTACATATTAAAAGTAAGAAAGTTTATGCATTTGAAAAAAAAAATTAATACGTAATTTCATACATCAAAAATCTCATTTCGAAAATTATTTATTATTTAGTGCTGTATTACAGAATAATTGGGTATTTATTGGTATGTCATTACAATAAATTTTACTTTAAATAAAGCACAATTAATACAGTCAAAAAACATGACTTTTGATACTTTATCAAAAACTATATAAACTGTTTCAAGTTCTTGCACATTAGTCCTCTTCGCAGTGCCATAAATCTGCTCCGAAATAAGCTAAAAATCAACATTTTAAAAACAAAAATGCTACCGATCCCTCATTGACCGTGGAATATCTTCTTCCCCACAGATCCCCGATATTGTTTCACCCCCCAGAATTCACAGCCTAAATCCGCCTGTGGTCTATACACACAGGATAATGAGGACCTGTGTCTACACACACAGGAGAACGAGGACCTGTGTCTACACACACAGGAGAACGAGGACCCGTGTGTGTACACACCGGAGATCGAGGACCCATGTGTATACATACCGGAGATCGAGGACCCGTGTGTATACACACAGGAGATCGAGGACCCGTGTGTGTACACACCGGAGATCGAGGACCTGTGTGTATACACACGGGAGATCGAGGACCCGTGTGTATACACACCGGAGATCGAGGACCCGTGTGTATACACACGGGAGATCGAGGACCCGTGTGTATACACACCGGAGATCGAGGACCCGTGTGTATACATACCGGAGATCGAGGACCCGTGTGTGTACACACCGGAGACCGAGGACCTAGTATTTATAAACTCACCAACAAGCAAGTAACCGTGTTCAGGGGCGTATTGGGGGGGGGGGGGCACGCACCCTACCCAAGAGGAAGAAAAATAATTTATATTAAATATTTTTTTTCCTTTTCCTGCACTTTTAAGCAGAAATAATCATAAGCAAGAAGTTCCGTCTAGAACTAAACCAGCATACTTTCCCGTTTACCAACATCGACATTCTAGCATCTGATCAGTATTCTGTTAATTAGTTAAGACTACAATCATTTTAAACATGCCTTTTTAGCATTTAAAGTTGATTTCTAAAAATAAAATATTAATATTTTATCAGATGAAATAGAGAAAAATAAATGAACGAATAAATATCAGTAGCACCTTTTAAACAATGCAGCTAGCTAATAATATATATTTTTTCATAAAAATATAATTCTTTTGTTGTCTTCGTATGCATAAGGGGACGCGGAAACCATCACTCTGAGGTAAACTGGAGATGTGTTATATATTTCACGTATCAGGTTTTCATTATCAATTGTTTTCAATTATTCGTTATTTTCGTAAAACTTAATGAACTGAAAGCAATTTTTGAGTGGTTTTTATGTTTTGATCTCTTTGCGTGAAATGCGATAGTGTTTTCTTCATTTTCTTCATTAAAATCATCATTTAATCATCGCATGAAATTTATGATTTCAGTAACATGTTGATAACTCAAAATTGAGTTAAATTGAAACGGGATAACTAAAACCGCTAAAATTTAAATTGAATATGAAGCAAATTGAAAAGCTCAACGTTATTTGATTCAGATTTGAAATAAATTTTGTGGAAATGTATTCGGAGCTATTTTTTTAGTACAAGATAAAATCATATTTAATGTTTATATTTGCGTTACTGATTTAAAAAAAAAAAAATGTTTAAGGCACTGTTATTTTGGAATTTGTAATACAAAATAATAGGCAATAAGGGTAGTAATAACTAAATATATGAATAAAAAATCAAAAAGTGAGATATTTCTGTTTTTTTTTTTTTTTTTTTTTTTAGATTTTGCTTAAGGTTGCAACTGAAAGAGTGAATAATTTTCGATACGCAGTAAACATCACTTTTCGAAAAGAGTTGATCGATAATATCAACGAATAATCAGAAGAAAAATTTAAAAATATGTTTCGTTGTAATCAAACTTTCGTTACAACAGAATTCGTTATAACGAGATTTTACATTACTAATTATTGTATTTTTGCCGTGTTGTTCCAGTTTATCTAATTAAGCAGAAAAAACTGCAAAATAAATAAATATATATACAGTTACAAAAAGGAAAAAGGGGAAAAGAAAAAAAACCCTTCGTTATATCGATTTTCTTTTTACGGGACATTGCAAAATAAAACTCGCACTTTGAAATGCAAGAACTTTGAACTTATTGCTAAAACATGTCAACGAAAACAAAAAATGAGAAGAAAAACTCATTCTGAAAAAGGTGTGTATCGGACATGCATTTATCTCGTGCTAACGAGGACCTCCCACCCCGCTGAGGAGATAACACTCGTGTTGATTTATAACATGAAACCGTGGACGCGAGTTCACACACGGCCTTCTCGACGCTTCACACACCAATATGTAAATTCCGGCAACCGAGGACATTTTTAAATTTTAATAAAAAACAATTTTCTGCCCTTAGACAGATGCCCTGATGTCGAAAACAGCGTTAGTTCAAAACGAGGACGTCCTCGTTTGCCGGTGCGTCCTCGTTTTGAAGGTGTGTATACATGCGTAGGTCCTCGCTTTCCACCATCCGCAAACACACACACACACACACACACACACACACACACACACACACACGCACACACGCACACACGCACACACACACACTTTATTTGACAAGAATAATGCAACTACAAAACTTGCACATCGTCGATCACATTCAGACTCACAGTAATGATATAGACATAGACCAGCCCTTTGTCTGTGTGTAAGCTCCGACATTCAAGCTCCCGAAGGTAATCATAGTACTAGTATTGTCACAGATAAAGCTTTAGTCTGTTTCCATTAACGATCGGAGGTCGACTGTAGCTATTTCTCTTGAGGTAAATTGCATTTCAACGTTGCTAGAGTATAGTAAATTCAAAATTAAATTTGGAAGCTCGATGTAAATGAGTTGGAAGGCCGAATTTTAATCCTTAACAAAAGCTGCGGTGACTGACGTTTTCCAGCCAAAAATACTTAAATCACATTCAGTTTCTTCTTAACTAGATATTTTTATTTCATAGACGAATAAGCACCTAAATTAATAAAAATATTTTCGTTTTTTTTTTTTTTTGATTTAATTTATGATTTACAGTGGCTGACGCTTATATGAGTCAGCCACTGTAAAGCCTTCGAAGCAGGTTTCCTTTATTAAAGCAGCAGATTCAAAAAAGTGGCTAAGTTAGTTAAGCTGGATATTGTTCTGTTTTTGGAGATTTGATTCAATTAACAGGCATACACTGGATAAATAGTTGTCATGTTTAAATTTCTATTAATGCTTTTAATTTTTTAAAGAAACATATTGGATGACATTTAAAAGTAAATAAATCATACATATTATTCCTCAATAGTGCTGCTTTTTTGTGCGACAGCGCTACAAATTCTTCAGTAGCTCATCGATTCCAAAAGTGTCATTTTAAAGCTTTTTTTTTTTTTTTTTTGGTCACTTATGACGAAAAAGCGAGAACATGCACATTTCGATTGTTTTGTCCTTAAAAGAACATTTTATTCTGATTTTTTTTACTAAGCACTGCTAAAATGTCCGGATTGGAAGCCTTGTGGTTCTGTGGGTCAAGTGCATCGTATAATAATCCGAAGATGACCTCGTCTACTCATAAGCCCGAAATTTCGTCAGCAGAATACCGATCCAAGCTTCTGTAAATACGTAATAGATATTTAACTACTGTTTTGTTGTTGTTAAGAATATAAAAGCATGAGTATATCGCAGTATAAGTTTTTAAAATATTTTCATTAGCTTAGTTGGTCGAAATAGCTTGCGAAAACTCAAAACTCATTGGTTCGACTGCCTCTTTACCAGAAAATGTCGTTTGGGGTTGACGTACTTTCCTTCAGCTGGACTATGTGATCTAAATTTTCATGAGTATAAAATCTAAACTCCTTACAGGTTTCTAAACCACAATTTATGCATTGAAATCTGAAAAGAAAAGTTTTAATATGCAACGAGAAATTTCAGTAGCATATTTTATTTCTCTTAAGGGTTTCTTTTTTTTTTCTTCGAAAGGTTTTCGACACTTTATCAAATTTCATAAGTAAGGCATCATTTCAAATATTTCTTTATGCCACAATGAGTAAAATATCAGTTAAAAAGTTTATACAAAATTTATTAGCAGTTTTTTTCCAAAAACTCACACAAAAAAGAAAAGAAGAACATTTTTAATTTCCCACTTAAGAGCGTAAATGCTTCGCACGGGTCAGATAATAAATAATAAATCAATAATGGGGAAAATATCTTACATCTAAAAAGATTTATTGCGAAATGTGATTTAAATGCAAATTATAACTACCTAGATATAAAGGTGCAATATGTACTATTATGACGCGACAAGTAACTTATTGCTGCAAGATTAAAGAAATAATAAATGTCCAGATGTGTGATTTAAAATGAGTATCTGTACGTGTTCTAAAGGACTGCACCGTGCCATCAAAGAAATGATTGATGAGTTCTTGACCTAATGAACAATATTCACTAACTTAACACAAAAAATCGTGATTCCTACTTTTACAAAAAAAATTCTCTTTTATTTCATGATGTCTGGGGAGATTTCTTAAAGAGTTCTGAAATAAAAATCTAATTCTGAATTTTTATTTTCATTTTCTGCAGAAGAAAAATAAAATAATGCTCAAAAAATTGCTATGATCATGGGAATGATTAATTCTTCTATTTTAGAAAAATGACAGAAAAGAAAAGGACAAAGGAAAATAATTTTCTTTCAAATTTTTTCATTTTTCTGTCTGAGAATAAGTTTATTTCGACAAGCTAACCACCATGGTGTATATTTCTGTACCTCAGAACCAGACTAACGTAAGTCCATTTTCGTCATTTTTCGGTAGAGGGGAAAAACGATTGTCGAATACATCGTTTTTCCCCTCTACTGAAAAATGACGAAAATGGACTTACGTTAGTCTGGTTCTGAGGTACAGATTTTACATTGTAATACTTTTTATATTTACTTAGTGCCACTGATCTGGTAATGCGATTTTTTCAACAATATAGTAACAGATGTAGACAACTCCAGTCACTAAAATGTCAGTATTTTTTTTTTTTCTCATATAGTAATATTTTATTTCAAAAAGTAACTTTTTTGCTATAAAAGGATTTAGCACTTGCCGTTATCATTTTGAATGATTTTCGTGGTTTACTTTTATTCGGCGCGAATTTTATTTATCCAATATTATGCTTACTTTTTTTTTAAATGTTTTGCACAATTAGTCAAATACATACGGGGCGAAGTGGATGGAACAAAATGAAATAGTTCATCTCGTATACTTATTCAATCATTTATTTAATCATTTACCCGTGTTAATTTATTAATTAATTTGCTTGCCTTAATTTAATTAATGCTTCACTTGTTTATTCATGCATTTACTAATTTCCATATTCCTTCACTATTTTGTTCTCTTTATTTTTCTCATTTATTAATTAATAGTATTTTTTATCCGTTTTTTGTTTAATCGTTTATTTTTTATTCATTCTTTTACTTACTTATTCATTTCATCAAAAATATATTTGAATCAAATGAAAAATAGTTTATTGTAGAAACATTTTTTTATTTTAGTTTTACGCAAGAAAAAAAACGAAAAATTTACAAATTTTTAAGGTGTAAATTTTCTGCTAAAAAGAACATTTCAACTCAAGTTTTAATTCAAAATTCACTATTGGTTGAATTTCAGTTATCTCAGCTATTTCACTTTGTCCCACACTCTTATTTTCATCATTGTTTCGGCGCATTTGTGGATCGAACATTTCTTTCCTGCATAAAACTAGAAGCTATTCCATTGTATGTGCACATTAATTCCGTATGTGTTTGCTCATTCAAGGAGAAAGCTTCCATTTTACTGTCGGTAAATATAACGCCCAGTTGGCTGTTGAATCTTAAGCATTATTTTTACTGAAGATCTTAACTTTAGTTTTTAGGGGCAGATCGTATATTAGGAGTTCCCAGAGATATCACGTTAAGGCTTAGTGTTTCAATATGTCTTATTTTCGGGAAAACACGGTATTACCATTTGGACTCTTAAGGTCTACAAGAAGATTTTAATGCAAAATGAAATTAATGAATCAGATAAAAACAGTAGTACGGTAATCGCGGAAATATCACAGTATTACTATTTGGTCTCCAAATATACTCATAAAGAGAGTAAAATTTTAGAGTGCGGTTAAGTATATTTCTTCTAATTGGAACAGTCCCCACCCCCCAATTAGGATTTAGTCTGGAAATTCTGCTTAATTCTTTTAAAAAAATATTTTACATATTAAAAATACTATATTAAATACTTGAATCACTAAGAGAAAAATGTAGTGGAATGTATTTTTGGATTTTATGTATTTGCAAAAGTATCATCAGAATAAAAAATACAGTTCACTTTGCAAATTGAAATCGACAGGAACGTGTTACAATTCGTACGTATTTCATTTTCTTTAGAATTATAACCATTTTCAAGTACTAATATTTTTTAACAGTAGCAAGGCAATGTTAATTAGAGACAACAATTACACTAAATAACAGCTAAAACCTGGGACATTTTATAACTTTAAAGGGCAGCTATGTTGCTATTTTAGACGGGGGTGAAGATCGTTTCTTATCCGTTATCAATGCAGTGTTGCCAACTTACGACCCATGGGCCATATGGGTCCCTCGAAGTTGATCGATGTGGCCCGCTGTTTTGTTGAGTGTTATGAAATGAAACATGTATTCCGAGACCTTCTAAAACAAATGACCAACTTCATTCACTGTTAAGATTGGTTCTTGTAACCGAATCGTCAGAAATGTGTTTCTAAAAAGCATATAGCACTTCGGTTCAATAAAATATAATAAAATAGATATTCTGTAACGGTGAAAACAATTCATGACCAATTTTATCCTTTTTTAAAAATTTTCATATTTTCTAAAAATAATTGAAAAAAATCAATTTGATAGGTGTTCTTGCGCGCAAGATTCCTCTTAGTGCGAGGTGTGGCTCTCGGGCAAAGCAAAAGTTAGGCACCATTGTAATGTATTGTTACATTGCTTCATTTCACATGTAGGCAATAATAGATTGCACTTAATAGTGAGTTAATCTTGCACTTAAATATACAGGGTCATTCCATAGAAATGTCAACCACAGCTGAAGAAAAAAGAAATACCGAAGTGAAAAAAGTTTCAAAAAATAAATAAAAAAATAAATAAATAAAAATCATATAACATAAGAAATTTTAAAAAATTGAAAAAATATTGTAATTATCACTGAAATCAGCCATAATAAATACAGTGAAGCACCGTTTATACGTTTTTCAAGGGATCGTGAGAAAAAAACGCATAAATGAAAAAACGTATAAATGAAAATTACAAAAAAATAAGAAAAAACGAATATTTGTGGTTGAAAGTAACTTAAGGGTTATAAGAAAAATAAAATAATGAAATACAATGACATGAAGCATGTAATACTAACCTTTTCTAGAATTAATTTACATCTACTACTTCTCATATTCATCCGGACTGACGTTCAAAGTATTTCGTTATTTTAGGCTGTAAGTCTCTTTTGGAATGCACAGAAAAAAGTTCTTTGTTTATAGTTAAAAGTGCCATTTTAACGTTATCAGTTAACTCACTACTAATGAGATTGTCTTGCATGGTGTTAAAACCCTCTAAAGCTTGCTGAAAACTTGGCAGTGGCTTTTCCGAGCAATTATCCTCTTCTTCGCTGCTGGATTCTTCATTATCGATCATTTCGTCGATTGTTAGAAGTGAACATGTTCTGAATCGCAGTGAACGAAGTCATAAAATGAAGAAACTTCATTTACATTTGACCAGTTTTCAGTGAGAGCAAAATCAGTATCTTCGGTGATTTCAATAGGGCCATCCACTGAAGACAAAAATCCACCAATGGTGAAGCAGTTTTTTTTATCGTTTTCGGCAAAACATCTGCCCAAGCCCAATCTCTCTCCTTTTAACTCAGATTTTAAACTAGCTGTCGTGGCCGTCACGAAACTTTCTTCTATATCTATCTTATTAATTCCGGTTACAAAATAAAATACGTACTCGCCCGAGTAATTGGAGACAGTTACAATTTCCTAATTATCGTAATAGCCCTGCAAATGCAGAATCAATGAGCGAAATTGGAAATCATTGCAAAAGCCTTGTTTAGATTAATTGCAAACATTTTATTTGTTAGTAAAAAGAAATTGGCAACAGTTAAAAATTTCAAATCATTGAAAGTTTTTAGCTGTTTTGATAATTAAATAGCGTGAAAGCGATTTTTTAATGAATTAATTTTTCGCATTGTTGACTAAGCGCAAAAATCACCCCACCCTCCCCCTGGGGCGATTGGCGTCAAAATTTAATCGATGCTTGCTTCCATATTGGGTTAGTGTTATTCCAAATTTCATTCAAATCGCAGCAATATTTCCCGAGATACAGTAGGTGCAATGACAAAATAAGCACTTTTGATTGCTCCATCCCCCTTTGAGATATTGACACACAAATTGAATCAGCACCTGTACTCAATAGGGTCTACCTATGGATCAATTTTCGTTTGATTGCGCCGGTTACTTCCTGAGATATAGCAGTCACCACCGCGCAGACACGTGCGATTGCTCCACCCCCTTGGAGATATTGACAAACAAATTGAATCAGCACCTGTACTCAGTAGGGTCTACCTATGGACCAATTTTCGTTTGATTCCACCGGTTACTTCCTGAGATATAGCAATCACCCTCGCGCAGAACACGTGCGATTGCTCCACCCCCCTTCAAGATATTGACACGCAAATTGAATCAGCATCTGTACTCAGTAGGTTCTACCTATGGACCAATTTTCGTTTGATTCCGTCGGTTACTTCCTGAGATATAGCAATCACCCCCGCGCAGAACACACGCGATTGCTCCACCCCCCTTGGAGGAATTCGCTAAAAAAAGGCAGGTGCACCAGTTCACATGGTGGTACATATGTACAAAAATTTTTGTTCGATTTCATGCAGTAGTTTTTGCTCTAGCGCGGCCACAAAAACTGGTCACACACACACACACACACAGACACACAGACAGACATTTTCCAAAAATGGTCGAAATGGACTCAGCGCACCTCAAAACGTGCAAATCCGTCAAAATTCGACATTCGAAAATTTTCACGAGACCAATACTTTCTTCTATATATTAGATATAGAAGAAAGTAAAAACGTATAAATGAAACTGCGATTTCAGGAAAGCGTATAAAAGAAATTTTTTAACATTAATATGTATTGGACTCTGCCGGGACCGAGAGTAAAAACGTATAAATGATAAAAACGTATAAAAGAGAAACGTATAAACGGTGCTTCACTAGTTTGTAATGTGTTTACTGCTTGTTATTCGATGGTTACGTTAGTCACACTCCATCTTGAGTAAACGTGACACTTAAGACTAAATAAAATTAAGATTTAATAAATGTGTTTTATGTTTTAAAAGCCAACTTTACACATTTTTCAAAAATATCATTCAATTTTTAAAACATGCTTAACTTTGAGAATTTTTTGCCTCACAACACGAGCATCAATTTTCAGGGTTGCAAAAATATTACGTTAGTCACGCTGCTATTTTGGTTGAAAAAATATCTACTGTCAGTAATTTTGGTTTAAATTCTTAGCAGAAATGATTCATAGATACCATGTACATTGTAAATTCACCAGCATAACTGAAACATATTTTTTATCCTTAAATTTGCAAGTAAAAACAGTTACAAAACCAGCTCTGAATATTACGGTAGTCACTATGGAATGACCCTACACTATACTTGCAATGCAAACTAAAATATTTTTTAAATTATGACTTTACCAAATTTTCATTCCGCCTTGTATAGTAAAAATATATATTTTGTATTTCAAACAAACTAAACAGAAAAATACCTATAAATTTATTTTCTTCTAAAGGACATAAAAACTCAAACAGAATGAATACTTTAACCTCCTAGATCCTGTTTTCTTTTTTATAAATTAAGCACAAAAACTAAGCACATAAATAATGATAAATTATAGATATCCATTATAACTCTTTCAAACGAAACATTTTTCTAACGCAAAATCAATTTTTAATATTAACGTTGTTTAGAAATGTATAAAAATATGACAAATGTTGATGTTTTAACTCTTTTCTTGATTTGAAAAACAAAACATACGAAACGTGTATTTAAAATGTATTCCCATTTCTATAAGATTATTAGTTTATTTCTGTGATGAGTTTTTCTTTTCCTTTTGGAGTGAATTATAGTATTTTACGGGACCTTTCAACTGAAATAAATGATCCAGCTATTATCGTCATGTATATAATGGTCCATTTATGGCGAAACATAAAATGAGTCAGAAAAATGAGCGAAATCTAGCTTACCGAATGTCAGGATTAAATCATCTTAAAATAAAAGCGTTTAGTTTGTGATATAAGTCACTATTACTTTTTACATATAAAGACGAAACTTAACAAGTTCCGTCCAGAAAGAAACGAGCTTATTTTCCCGTACACCAGCATCGCTGTTCTACCACCTGATCAATTTTATGTGACTGCAATTATATCAAACATACCTTTCTAGCATTTAAATTTGATTTAGAAAATCAACTTTTGTTTTATAGAATGATTTAGATTCGCAAAAAATAAATAAAAGAATGAATAAAGTGACCCTTTTAAACAATGCAGATAATCTATTTTTTTCGTAAAAAAGTAAAAAATATATAAAAATAAAAACAGAAACTGCATCAATAAATATGCTTCGGAAAAAATAAATAAACTATAACGTGCCCTCTTAACTAATTTTTATTAGAAAAAATGGTATGCGGAATTCTTTCTTCGTGCTTAAAAAATGCACTCTGAAGTAACTTTTATTGTATTTATCGTTGCTAAAAATAAAATTAACTAAAACCTTTAACTGAAAACAAAGACAATCCTCAACGATCACTATTTCACAGCAGAAAATGGGACTGTAGAGTCAGAGTTGGAGTCAAAAGCTTTAAAATTTTAAGAATAAGCGCCAGTCATTTTTCTTAAGCCTGTATGCGAATCTCGCTCCTTACAAAATATTTTATCAAGTTGTACAAGGAATGTGGTTTTCATTATGAATGCGGCGATATTCCCGTATTTATCCTATGTTAGAAATACGAAGAAACGGTTGCTTTTAGTATAGTACATGAAGGGAAAAAAAGTTTGGGTATAAAATCCGTAAAGTGCTGCTATGAAGACGAGTTACAGACAGTAGATTATTCATTAGTCCAAAACTGAAATATATATTTTCAGAAACATGGGCAAAACCTCATTCTCACGCCTATTGATCCGTTATGTACTTCATTACAAATCACTTTCCATCTTTATTCCAAAATCATAAATTAATATCATGAGCAAATGCTGAGCCGGGATTCCACATCCAGCTGATTAAATTTATAATAAATTAATTCCTTTAATCAACTTCGAGATCATTTCAAGCAGCTGAATTCATTTGTGCCTGAAATGCAAACCTGTCTCTCGCAAGATTACGCACGAATCCTTTTGCGCCGGACTTAATTCACAGTAAATATTAATAAATTCAAATAATTCAAGAATGCTGATTCTGCATATGCAAATTTTTGGCATCATTAGAATGTATTCTGCTTAATATTAATTGGTTATGAATGTGGTGTTATTTACCACACATGGTTGAGTATTTTCTGAAAGTAAAGCACTCTTAAATTAAATTTATTAGTAATTAGTAACAACTGTTGCATATAAAAAATGCTAGAGTGTTTTATTGATAAAAACTGCTAATGTATTCTTCATTTACATCCATCTGCCATAAAAATCGTCTAGTGTTTTTTTGTGTTTTTCGTTAAAATATAGCAGCCAGTAAAATACGGGACATAAATTTTTCTGGTGAGCTTCTATTTTATTCAATAACTTAGTTATTTTTTCCAGTAAAATCTTGGGTATACTTTCATTAATTTTCATAAATTTTACAGAAAATATTAAAAGGATAACTATTTAACACTTTTTTACGCCACGAATTTTTTATTTTCAAAAACGACAAAGTTATCACATTTCACGTAATGTCTAAAACTTTTCCGTGCGATCTCCGCTGCATCTGCGCACGCGCGAAGTCTCTTCGGACTTTCTCGAAATAGGGGGGGGGGGGGAGAAGCAACGAGGAAGTAGTAAGCGAACAAAAGCTAAAGGCATCGGGTAGAGCGCATCCTAAACCTATCTCCCCTTTTTTCAGATGGAAGCATCCGTGGCTCCCAGGCGCTCAATACGCAAACAGACAGTATCTTTAAAATGACTAACTTTTATTTGTTTGTTTCGTTTTGCATTTGTTAATGTAAAGGGGATGGGCGTTGTTTTTCGAACATGTGTATCATATTTTATACATAATTCTGAGACAAAATATCAGTGGAAAACCAATTAATTTTAAGTGAGAGTGAATGATTACTAAAAGATAGAGAAATAATTTAGTGCCTAACTACAAGCAAACACAATGAGTCATGTATACCAAGCTGCATCTACTCTGCAAAAATAAACTTTTGTTTTCACAGAATAATACTGGCAGCCGAGGTTCCAATTTAAAACTGTAAAATGCACAGTAATGAACTGTAAGACTAGAAATTTTACAGTTTATTACTGTAAAGTAAGAAATTTTACCCCCAGAAGAAAAACCCCAGCTCGGTTATACCATATACAGACTGCAGTTTGATTCTTATTAGAGCTCATCAGTCTGTTTAGCTCTCTTAGCTTAGTTAAAATGAATCATTGCTGCACTGCAAAAAATGAACTTTCGTTTTCACAGAATAATACTGGCAGCCGAGGTTCCAATTTAAAACTGTAAAATGCACAGTAATGAACTGTAAGACTAGAAATTTTACAGTTTATTACTGTAAAGTAAGAAATTTTACCCCCAGAAAAAAAAAACCCCAGCTCGGTTATACCATATACAGACTGCAGTTTGATTCTTATTAGAGCTCATCAGTCTGTTTAGCTCTCTTAGCTTAGTTAAAATGAATCATTGCTGCACTGCAAAAAATGAACTTTTGTTTTCACAGAATAATACTGGCAGCCGAGGTTCCAGTTTAAAATTGTAAAATGTACATTTCACTCCAGGGTCCCCCATACCTACCACAACTCGTGGTTTAACCGGGATAGGGCCCTGAAGAGCGCTCTCTTATTTTTGAACCAGACCAAGGGCCGAGCACATCCTTGGCCCAGCACTCCCAGAGGTATTGTTTCACTTGGAGGACTTTGTGACCATGACACATTTAACGTCCCCCAGCCACCATTAATCAAGACGGTGGATCTTTGATCGGCTGGGATCGAACCCGGGTCCCTCCGGTCACGCGTCCGACGCCATACCGATCGGGCTACCACGGCCCTGTGAAATGTACAGTAATACGCTGTAAAATTTCGAATTTTGTGGTTTTAAACTGGAACCTTTACTTTCCTTGGACTGGATCTTACTGTCTGGAATCTTACTGCCAGTATTATACTGTGAAATCAACAGTTTTTTTTTTGCAGTGCAAGAAAAAATATTAGAAAAGATATTACGTTAACAAAAGTAACAAAATCATGTTAGACGCAGTAATTGTTTTTTGGTACCAATTAAGCGGGCAATTGGGGTTGCGCTGGTTCACTTTTTCAATCAAACTCTAGTGGGAAGTCCACATTCGACAGTTCACACATGACATAGAGACCCGTTTATAAGGTAGGCAACCATTCACAGAACATCAACACATTCTCCCCAATAAAAGAACAAAGACAGGAGAGAGAACGTATATCCATGCCCAAGCTGAGATTCCAACCCAGATCCTCCTCATCAGCAGTTATAATTCTCAAAAATTGAAGAAAAATAGAAGCTCCTATGTTTCTATCGACGTATGTAAATATGTGTAAAATTTATCAGCATTTTCAAATAAGACATAATTTTTTATTACGAAAAATCATCTTTGGGTAGTATTACCCTCAGTCAGACATGACACCCGCTCTGTCAGTGCCCTGTTTTAAATAACATCAATAAACATAGAGCGGTAAGATTGGTGTTGGCTGTCTAAACTACATGAACAAAGTATATGATAATTACATTAAAAATTTACTTTAAACTAATGAAACGAGAATAAAGATTAAGATATTTTACATAAGCCTAAATTCCTGAATATTTTGCACACATCTTTTGTCGTTATTTATCGCGTTAAAAAATATTTTACTTTTTTAAATTTCTGTACAATCATTGCATCTTAATCGTACATCGCAAGCGTTTCATGCTGTGTCACCCTTTACACTTGATCCATCCGACATATGACTGGGCAAAGTAGTAATCTTCAATGCAGTCCAAACAATTTATTCATGGCTTGAGAAAGGGTATGGCTCATCAATAAGAACTTCCCTAGAAAAATGTTCATTCGCTTTCAAATTCTTAACCGAAGAAAAAGAAGATGTGAAAACGTACACTGCCAAAAATGAACTGTTGTTTTTACAGTATGATTCTGGCAGCCGTGGTTCCAATTTGAAACTGTAAAACACACAGTAATAAGCTGTAAATCTAGCAATTTTACAGTTTCTTACTGTAAAGTAAGCAATTTTACAGTTTATTGCTGTAAAATTTAGCTGTAATATACTGTAAAAACAACAGTATAATACTAGCAGCAGGGGGATGTGTTTTTTTCTCTCACCGATTCAATTGATAGTTCTCGATTTAGGGAAACTATTTTATAAAAAATACTCAAGCCTTCCATCCATTTAGGAGACACATTTAAGTTATTCTAGTATCGATACCACATAGAGGACTAATATTTCCGCAAAAACTTAGCAGTTCTAATTGTATTTTGCATTAGAAACCGCTGTACTGCAAAAAATAAACTGTTGTTTTTACAGTATAATACTGGCAGCCGAGGTTCCAATTTGAAACTTGTAAAATGCAATAAACTGGAAAACTAGCCATTTTACCGTTTATAATTGTAAAGTCAGCAATTCCAGTTTATTGCCTTAAAATTTAGCGGTACGAAACTGTAAAAGCAACAGTATGACACTGGCAGCTGATGTTCTAGTTTATAACTGTAAAATACACGGTAATAAACTGCAAAATCAGGAATTTTACAGTTTAGTACTGTAAAGTTTGCAATTTTACAGTTTATTATTGTAAAATTAACAATTTTTACAGTTTATTACTACAGTCGACGCTCGTTATAACGACCACACGTTATAAAGACCATCCCAATATAACGACCGGTGAGAAAACCCCCAACTGTATCCCAATATACTCTATTTTCAACCTCTTACAGCGACCACTCGTTATAAAGACCGTTTTCTGAAGAACGGAGACGGTCGTTATATCGAGCGTCGACTGTATAAAATTAGTTGTATTAAACTGTAAAAACAATATTCAATTTTTACAGTGCACTACTGACAAACAGCGTGAACACACACACACACACACATTCTCTCATAACTTAATTGACGTATATTTTACAGAAGAAGTTACTTTTCCAAGCATATCAAGTGCATCATCCGTAGCAATACAAAATCCACACAAGAAAAGGTGAAATTTTAACTCGATGCTGTTTGAAATTCGAGTGAAGGAAAACACAAGAATAGCAAATTGCATAAACAAAGCGACAACTGAGGGGATAAAATCGCATTAACAAGCGAAATATAAATCTTGAGTTCCAACAAGGAATTTGAAGCGAAAGTTTCGATAGTGAAACAGGAATACATGTAAACCAGACGAACTGTAATAGTGCTGAAGCTGAAAATAAACACCTTGATACAAAAGCCGACACATTTCAGCTTTGATGAGGAATCTCGGGATGGGAATAGATTCCTTCAATACGTTATCTAAAACAAAAAATTTCAGAATTATTGACAAGTATTTATTTTTTTCACATTCTTAGACTATTCGTGTTGCTCTCATTCTTATAATAGTGCTCAATTATTTTCTTTGAATATTTTAGGAAGTCATACTTCCATAAAAAAAATCGTGTCATATCGACAAATAAAACATTAAACGCCAGTTTTACGTTGGGTTTCGCTCAGGGATTTTGCTCAGTCATTACTTTTATTCCTAGCATTTTACGAGATATGATGATTACTTTAGTCCGGCACGTAAAACTATATCTCTCTTTTACAACTTTGCGTAATGGTTTCTTTGTTTTTCTTTATTTTTTTAAATATTTTTTTCATTCCTCTTTCATGTTTTGCTCATTTTTATGTGTTCAGTAAATTGGTTTGCAAAGTAAAATGTTGTTTTTTTTTTTTTTTTTTGAAAGAATAAACAAAGCATGATATTAGTTCCTTAATAAAAATACAGATAGTACCAGATTTTTCATAGCTGCTTCATATAATAAATAAAGGTTTATTATAACATCTGAAGCAAGATACTTCATATCTTATTTCTACGATAAAAAGGACTGCTCCTCCAAAAACTCTTAAATCGTCACTTTACCAGTATACAGAAAGATATTCTTCATACTTTTTCGGTTAAGCATATTTTCGGTAAGTTAAACGTACTCCGTCTGCTTTTCAAGATATATTTCTGTATAAAGGCAGAGTCATGTGAAGCTATGTACATTGGCAGTGTGCTTAATGCAGTTCCACTTCTGTTTTCAGCACAATTGAAGCGGCTGAAGTAAAAACTACATCAGCCACAAAAGTTCAAAAATTCGTTTTTCGTGGAAACAAGCTTATTTATTTATTTATTTAAACCCCACCAGTCACCACCGTACCTACCCTGATGAGGGTTTGAGCCAAGATACGTGTTGATACAATAACCACGACAGTAAGGTTAATAGTTTAAAAGATACCGGACCTGTTATCTGAGCGCTGACCGTAGAAACAATGCTTGAATCAAGACGTTTTTCCTCCCTTCTGAGGAATTTGAAATTGCGGACTTACAATGTTTTTACACTCACCAATTCAATTTATTCCACAATATTTTATCTTTATTGCTAAATTAACTGATATTCTTACACATATACTAGTCGATTCCAGTCAGAAACGAAATAGCTCAAAGTATGAAGGTATGTATGTCATTTTTGAAATTAGATACACACATTGAAATAGTTTGTGGGTTATTCAATAGAGTTTTTTGTAACTAGGCAATCTCGAGTTGCTTATTCGTCTCATTTGACCGCAGTTGATGGCCTTTGCCATCAACACTGACCACCAAGCTCCCAGCGTGGATGCGCTTCCTGAGCGGTGGTGTTTATGTCGCATGGATTCTAGTTTATTTATATAGGACCAGAGTATCTATTCTTTTTATAAAAAAATCGTCCAGCACACAACATCCAGTCCCTGGATTTAATTCGAATTTTGACACCTTGAATTCAAATTATGTTTTTTGCAACTACAAAATGATGTAGGAGTCACTTACTGAAACAAGAGACTCAACGAATTGGGTACCATCACAATTCGTTCTTGCAAAAGAGGAATTTTCGTTCATGGTTTCAAAAATTTAAATTAGTGAGGGGAGGGGTTGCTAGATGTTGTGTGATGTTTAATAAACTAAAAGAGTTTCTGTAATGAACATTTAAGCAATCATTAAAATTTACCGATGCCTCGCCCAGTATCTATTTAGTTAATACATACCTTGATTTATAACGATTAATGCAATTAATAGTACATATTTGCGAAAATATGTACTATTGAACATGTAGGAAAAGGAATCAAGTAAAAATTAATTAAATATACATGTTTACCTGTCCGCAATTGAACCTAATACTTATACAATCGTAGCTTTTAAATGACATGCATGATTAAAAATATATCCTACAGATTACATTGTTTTGAACTTCAAAATTATGTTCAATAGCTTTTCCTACCTTAACTCAGTTTTTATGAAAACGCGTTAACAAAATCATAATTTTCTTATAGACATGAAATTATATCACCTCATTACTAAAATGTATTGTAGAAATGAACGCATGCAGGTTTTCTGAAATATAAAAATAATATTTTTATAAATATGTGTGATTACGGAGCCACAGCTGTGTTAAAAATTTATTAGATATAATTCTGAAACAAATAAGTTCATGTCATAAGAAAAGCACACTTAAAACATTTTACTCAGATTACTTCCTTTTAAACTTTAAAATCATGTTGACTACCTTTTTCTACCTTAACTCATCGATTTTTCTGAAAATGCGTAAACAAAATCTTAATTTTCTTATAAAGATGTAAGTATATCACCTCATTACTAAAATGTAGTGCAGAAATGAATGCATCTAATCTGTCAAAAAATAAAAATAATATTTATATGCATATTGATGTGTGATTACAGAGCCACAGCTGTGTTAAAAATAGATTATATGCAATGCTGAAACAAACAAGTTCATCCTATAAAGAGTCTGATAATGAAATCTAATAGCAACAAAATTACTCTTCCGGATAAAATATATGCAGCGAAATTGCTTTCAGAAAGTATCTAAGACCATTTACTAACGAAACACGCTACCGCATGATATTTCGACGAAATCCAATTTACCTTCTTTATTAACGAACGTTCTCACAGGGGTAAACATGATTAATACTCACTTAACAAAATATTCAGCGCATAACTTCAAGCATTTTTAGCTACGCAACTAGTTAAAGATTCATATCATTATGTAATTACAGTATGTGGTTCAGTAACTGAATTTAGAATGCTTCACAGATAGGAATTCAAGATATCATTTGGTTGCTGTCTTTTATATAACAACTTAAATTTAAAATTACTTAGGTACCTTAAGTAGATAAAGCATTCAAGCAGTTATAGACTTTTTAGAAGTATATACAGGGTGTTCCGTTTTAACCGTCAAGACATTTTCTTTCGCAACCGTTCTTCTGAAATGAATACTTTCAATTGCAAAAATGCTTAAAATGAGGTGCAATGTTACATTGAAGGTTTGAGGCGAAAAAAAAAAAAAAAACAGTCAAACAACACGAAATGTGACTTTTCATCCAGACTCCAGGTCCCTTAATTTATATTTAAGGAAAAGAAATTTTTATGAAACATATTTTCAGCACAAACAATTTGAAAGATTTGCGATTAAAACTTGAAGAGATATTCGAGCTCAAAGTATTAAGGTCCCATGTAGAAACTGAGACTGAAAAGTTCAGCCCTTTCAGTAGAATGACCGTTGCCATTCTACTGAGGACGTGAGCCTCTATATTTTCCACTAATATGTGTTATTGGCAAAGAGTGTATAGTGGTTTACATTGAAAGTTTGAGGCTAAAAAAACAAACATTCAAACAATACGAAATCTGACTTTTCATCCAGACTCCAGGTCCCTTAATTTATATTTAAGGAAAAGAAATTTCTATGAAACATATTTTCAGCACAAACAATTTGGAGGATTTGCGATTAAAACTTGAAGAGGTATTCGAGCTCAAAGTATTAAGGTCCCATGTAGAAACTGAGATGGAAAAGTATCGCCCTTTCAGTAGACTGACCGTCGCCATTCTACTGAAGACTTAAGAGGCAAAGAGTGTCATGGTGAAAGTCAAAAAACGTCCGTTTAAGATCTCTGTGAATATTGGTCGTACTAATGGCAAGCTTTTTATATTAGAATCGTTCGAATTGTTGTAAATGATTTTCATTTAACTGAACGTAAATTAGGGGACCTAGAATCCGTATAAAGACTTACATTTTGTTCTACACTTAACTTCGAACTTTTATTTTGCTCTTCCTCTGAAACCCATTTAAGCATTTTACCTTTTTAAGTGTGCATCAAATGCGAATGGTTGCAAAAAAAAAAAAAAAGGTTATGCAAGTTAAAAAGCAACATCCTGCACATGGGCGATTCTCTGTAAACTCGTAATTGGCTGTCCGGACCGAGTACTTAAAAAACAATAAAGTGCAATAAAGTAATTATCGCTCTTAATACAAGTAAAGCATTGAAATTCTGTGACCCAATTGTATTTGGAGGCCTGTGTATTTGTATTTTTGTATTGTAGCCCGTGGAACAGGTAGTAAAAATTTACAAATGCATGGAATAGGAAGGCGTTACATTTCCCTTTAAAATGAAACAAAAACTTTATTATTCCAAGACATTAAGGAGATATAAGGTTTTAAACTATGCAAAAAAATGAAAAATCTCCTTTTTCACTCCTCAAAAACAGCCTGCGGAACAGGTAGTAAGAATTTGAAAATGTATGGAGCAAGAAGGCATTACATTGAACTTTAAAATTAAACAAGAACTTTTTTGTTATTCCAAGGCATTAAAGAGATATGTCTTCTAAGTAAGATGATAATTATGTAAAAATACCTTACACTTGAGAAAAAATGAAAAGTGAGCCTTTTCACTCTCCAAAAATAGCCTGTGGAACACTTAGTAAAAATTTGCAAATGCATGGAGAAAGAAAGTGTTACATTGTCCTGAAAACGAAACAAAAACTATCTTGTTATTCCCAGACATCAAAGAGATCAGGCCCTCTGAAAATTGAAAATTCATGCAAGATTTTTTTGGCATAAGTTAAAGCAATTATGAACATAAATCAAGTCTTTTCATGCAAGAATTCTAAAACTATGTATCATCAAATGTGTAATTCAAAATATATCGTAAAATGGTTGTAATTTATTTGTAATGTTGACACCTCGGAAAAAGTTGTACTTAAAACCAGTGATCCGAATGCCCACACATCAATTAAAATTGATTTTAAAATTTAATTGCATGTCGCTAAGAAGTTTCTAGTTTTACATTTACATTGGAATGAAATTACAATTTTTTTTAACAAAAATCCAAAATTTCTACATCCTTTTCGAAACAGCTACAACTAAAGATTTTTGCTAATTGATTCTTCGTTAGAGTTTATTTTCATAATATTTAGTTGCACAACCATTACAAAGAAAACTCTGATAACAGAAATACTAAAAAACGTTTTAAGTATAACTTTTTCAGATGTTTCTACGTAACAAAAAAATTACAGACATTTTATGTTATATTTTGAACTATATATTTAATGATACATACAGGGTGTCCACTCCTATCGTGGACCAATAGCTAATTTCTAAACCATTAGAGATAAGCATATAGTTCATTTAGGAAAAAATCTCCAAATTACGAGAGGAATTTTGGGTCTATTCAATGTTTTTCAAAAAATCAAATTTTGAAAGAGTTACGAAATTTAAATTTTTATACAGCCCCCCAGTCCTATCAATCATATTTAGTAAAATATTCTTGACACTGTAACGATAAAAACTAAAAAAAATCACTCTTCTACGACAAAAATTGACCGAGTTATGACGTTTTGAAAAATCAAGATTTTGCATTATTTCATGACGTCATCGAGAGATTCGCTTAAGGGACCGTATGCGAAATCCTTCAAAATCTTGATTTTTCAAAACCTCATAACTCGGTCAATTTTTGTCGTAGAACAGTGATTTTTTTTTAGTTTTAAACGTTACAGTGTCAAGAATGTTTTACTAAATATGATTGATAGGACTGGGGGGCTGTATAAAAATTTAAATTTCGTAACTCTTTCAAAATTTGATTTTTTGAAAAACATTGAATAGACCCAAAATTCCTCTCGTAATTTGGAGATTTTTTCCTAAATGAACTATATGCTTATCTCTAACGGTTTAGAAATTAGCTATTGGTCCACGATAGGAGTGGACACCCTGTATTTTCACTCTTGCAGTTCTTGCATAAAAAGACTATGTTATTGCTTTAACTTATGCCCAAAATTTTTCGCTGCATACATTTTCAATTTTCAGAGGGTTATATCTCTTTGATGCCTGGGAACAACAAGACGGTTTTTGTTTCCTTTTAAAGTTCAAGTTAATATCTTCATGCTCCATGCATTTGCAAATTATTACTACCTGTTCCACAGGCCGTTTTTGGGGAGTGAAAAAGACAAATTTTCATTTTTTTTCAAATTGAAGCAATTTTTTCATAATGAAGGACTACTGGTATCATCTTATTTTTTTCTGCGCTTCTCGTATCTATAACTGGGTGCAAGAGAAAAACATAGAGCCCCACTGTCAGTCCTTCACATATTTTTTCATGCTTGAAATGACGAAAACGGCACTTTTTGAACCGCGAATTGACCCGGGAAAATTTATCTTTAGGCTTAACTTAAACCGTTTCTTTTTATGCACAAATCAAAGTTAATTCTTTTAGCTTTAAAATAAGTCATGTTTTATCTTTCTACCATTTTAAATAGATTTACCACAGCTCTTAGAAAAAAGATCAAAAATGCCGAATTTTACTCATCGGCGGAGCAAAAAAAAGGGCTGTATCTCGAGAATAAAATTTGTTCAATAAAAAAATAAAACAGTTTGGAGTATAGAATATTTGTGCATATTACCAACCAAATATGATCCAAATCAAAAATGGTGCGGCACGAAAATTTCTAAAAATTTGTTGATTTTATATGGAATGACCCTTTTTTCATGTTTGTAGGTGTGTGACACTCTTGAACGTTGCCCACAGTTATGTACAAAACTATTTTCACATTTCTCAACATCAAACTCCTTTTAATAATATCAGAAACATTATAAACACATCCAAAATATAATTTCCTTTTAGCTTTGAAATATATACAGTTACTTTTCTGAGTATCTCTAGTTACTATAAGTTTTTCTTCCCAAAAGAAAAAATAAAAACTCTTTGTATATTTTTGGAAAGATACTCTTCTTACGATTGTTGTGTTTTCCTAACAATGGACTCTTTATCCGTCTTTTTGTTCGGCAGTCATATTATTTCCTTGTTTATTGCACTAATAGTTCTTCATTTGTTACCACGACGGACATCAGTTTCATTTCTCATTCTTCTTTGGGATTCTTTTGTTTGTAAGAATAAATGAGGTTAGCGACAACTTATATTCTGAAGATTTATTTACTTTCTTCTCATATTTTATATGCATCTCAATTACTTATTAAAAATGTATCTAGTGTTTTAGAGAGATGAATGTGAGGTTAATTTTTCAGTATCAAAGAATCTGTATTTGAATATTTTTAAATTATTTTTATGTTATTAAAACTTTTCTCCGTTGAAAATATTAATATTTCCTTACGATTAAACGTTTAAAAGTTAATACCAAAATGAAAGTTAAAAAAAAAATCTTAGCCGAAAAGAAGAGGATATCCTTCAAATTGTTCAAATACTTGGTTTAATTTTTTACTTTTACTATTTCAGTAAATATAAACTATTTTGAAACTTAGAGTACTTCATACGGAGTTATGCGGTATTTGAACACGATATTTAAAAATGCGCACTTATTTATAAACCATAATTAAGATGTATAAGGAATATATTACCGTAAGTAAAGTTTGAAATTTCAAAAAAAATACGGAAAAATGATATTGCGAAAGTAAGTCTTTTGCGAAGTGCTAGTGTGTTAAAAAGTTAGTGACCGCTCTTAAGCTAGTGTTAGTGCATTAAGCAGTAACTTACCACCCTTAAGTCAGTGTTAAGGCAGAACTAGATACAGTGAACTCTCACTTATGCGCCGGCCCAAGGAACCAACAGAAAAAACGCATAAGTGAGAGAGACGTATAAGTGAACAAGCCTATTTAAAGAACTGAAATGCAACATAAGTTCTAATGAGAGCATGAATACGAATGTTTCTGTAGAAAATGATCATATTACTATGGTTTGGCAACTACTGTAACCTAACTACAATATGGAGAAATCAAAAATTGTAGCATACCTAATCTCAAACTGATCTCTTTAAAACAATTTATAATAGATAATTGTCCATCTCCGAACTCTAGTTCATGTGGAAAAAATGCCTTCCGTGAGCAATAAAAGCGAAAGATTAAAGAGGAAAGTGAAGAAACATACTCATTTTTTAAGAAAAAAAAATTAAATTGTTTACATTTTTCGAAAAATTTGGCGCATAAGTGAAATATTTATCTTTAACGCGACGCATAAACGAATGATATTATCATTATTTTACTATGGAATGTGCCGGGACCACTGAAACTCGTCGTGTAAGTGAAAAAGGCGGATAAATGAGGCGGTGCATAAGTGAGAGTTCACTACAATATTCAGACATTCCAGTTTTGCCATCTAGAGACTGCAGTTTCAGAACTCATTAGTCAGGAAACGACAATAACCGAGCGTAAGGGCAGATTTTACTTCAATGAAGCTGAAAGTGCCAACAAGCTGATAAGTGAAGTAAATTTAGCAAACCAGCGAGAAACCGCAGACATGGTGCGATTCAACTCGTGACGAAACTTCAATCTCTGAATGGTACAACTGTGCTCTCTGTATGTTGCATGTAATAGTTCATGTTATACCTTGCTTTGAAAATAGGAATATTTTTGCGTTTATTTGTCGTAGGACTTACCCTTTTTATTTCTAAAAAAAATAAATTTTATGTTCTATACATTCTTAAAATTTAACTTTTGTTCCTTTTTGTCTTGTCAACTTACAACCTAAACGTTTTGCATTTAAGTTCGATCCTTGTCATTTGCAAAACTTGTCATTTGCAAATTGTTACTAACTGTAAACAATTCAGTTCTAAACGATCTGATCAATTCATACTCATTGCGCGTGCTGAGGCAATCTGGCATGTTTTTTTTTCCTCTTTTAATTAACGAGTTTTATAAAAACATATAGTCATCTTCTAAAAGTGTTTTCACATAGCGTTTTTTTTTTTATTGAAAACAAAACTAATCGGGAAAAAATCTTAAATTTACTTGTAAGTTCAAACCTAACCAATGCTTTTCATATTTATTAATTGTACTATACAACTTAAAGCTGTGCATTAAAATGTGAAAATAACCCCTTTTAATTTCTGACCCATGCCGTATTTTTATAACAAAGCACTATTCCATTAATTATAAATCGAACTAAGTGTATAATACTCGAACACATTTATTGAATAAGAATCTCTGCAAAAACATTGCTGAGTATTTTACAAAGGCGTGCTTCTTAAAAGAAAAAAAAAGTCTAAGCTTACTTGAAGTCAAGATAATTATTAAAGATTCTGGAAGTTACTTCATTCTTGTCACGAAATTTCAAGTCATTGCAGCGTAAGGTAATCAACGGTTGAAAGAAAAATAAAAAAAAAAACCAAGAATGATCAATGTTTTCTTTTTACCTTGTGTGTCTTTCCTACTGTAAAAGCAAACACATGAAGACTTACCCCATTTTTCTTCATAAACATACAATTACAATCTATTTGATAAAAGAAAAATTGTTTTCTGACATCTGAGTTGAAAGCGTACGATTTTTTTTCTTTTAATTTATGTGAAATAACCTAGATGGAGAGAATTTGCAATAATGCAAAATATTTTTCCTTTTTGCAGGAAATTTGATTCAATTTTGTTTTAGTCAGGATCAACTACTCTCACAACAATAAAAATGGAATTTTGTAATCTGGAAGTATTTAGTTAAAATATATTTTATAAAAGAGAAATGCACTTAACTTTATTACAATGCGCAATATATAGCTTACATTTTTGTCAAAAAAATATCATTAAATAAAACAATCTTCGTGACTTATACTAGCAAGGAGACCTCACGGTCAGAAATTCAGATCGGGATGAGATTTGGCATATTAGTAAGTAGTACCTGAAAGTACCCCCTTAAGGGTACTTACAGGTTAAAATATAAAACGAATTAGCCATAAAATTCCGAGAAAATCGCCATTCAAGTTTTGCACACAGTGATATACTAGTTAAGTCTCCCTACGTGTATCGCCTGGGTGGCACAGTCGGCAGAGCGTACGACTTCTAATCTTTAGTCCTGGGTTCGATTCCACTGCTACTTTTTTTTTCTTTCTTTTTTTGTGAATTTAAAAGTGTTAAATGTATGAATGTGTTATCACTCATTTGCGTGAATAGTAAATAGAGTTTTAATGTGCTATAATTTCAAACACATCACATATTTTTTTCTAGTATTACTGCCAATTAAATTTTAATTTTGCTGTATCAATCACTTTATAAATTTATTTAAAAAAATCTTCTTTCGGTATCCAACCCTGGTCCCCTGCTTGGAAGCCCAGCACTCTGCCGAATAAGCCACCAAATTCACAAAAAAAGAAAGAAAAAAAAAGTAGCAGTGGAATCAAACCCGGGACTAAAGATTTGAAGTTGTACGCTCTGCCGACTTAGCCACCCAGGCAATACACGTCGGGAGACTTAACTACTATATCACTGTGCATTACTTGAAAGGCGATTTTCTCGGAATTTTTATGGCTAGTGCGCTTTATTTATTTTAACCTGAGAGTACCCTCAAGGGGTACTACTAATCTGCCAAATCTTATCCCGATCTGAATTTCCGAGACCGTAAGGTCTCCTTGTAAGACTATAAAAAATATTTCCGTAAGTAAATTGAAAAAAATAGTATAAAAATCTAAGTCTTTAAAACTAGGGGGAGCCGGCACTTCGTCGCACGGGTACTTTGTCACAAGTTGAATTGTGGAAATTTGTGATGGCGAATTGATATTTTAATCACAACCCAACCTGCCCAAAGTTGCTGCCACCTTACACAGATGGACTTACACATTACGTGTCAGTGAACTTGCCTTTGAATGTATTATTCATATTATGTGCTCAAATTAAATTTTTCAATTGCTGTTTGGCACTTTTTCACTCTGCCACTGTCGATTGAAGGAATGAACATTATTTGTCTTAACTCTCAGTTGTTCAGCTATCCATGCATGCATTTGTGGAAAAGTTTGGAAAGTTTTGGAGTGCTGAAACCGTTACGAGCACGAAACAAATATAAGAGCTGCACTTTGTCACAAAACATTGAAATATTTGTCTCAATCTATAAATGGACATTTGACGATGTAAGGGACCTATGTACGAAAAACAAATACAGCTCCTACAGAGTCATTTCATAGAAATGTCAACCTCAGCCGAAGAAACAAAAAATACCGAAGTGAAAAAAAGAGTCAAAAAATAAATAAATAAAAATCATACAACGTAAAAAGTTTTTAAAAAATGAAAAAGTATTGTAATTATCATTGAGATTAGCCATAATAAATTGTATGTAGTGTGTCTACTGCTTGTTTTTCGATGGTTACGTTAGTCACACTCCATCTTGAGTAAAAGTGACACTGATGACTAAAAAAAATTAACATTTAATAAAAGTGTGTTATGTTTTTAAAAGCCAACTTTACACATTTTTCAAATATATCATTCAATTTTCAACACTTGCTTCACTATGAGAAATTTTTGCCTCACAACATGAGCATTCATTTTCAGGGTTGCAAAAATGTTACGTTAGTCACGCTGATATTTTGGTTGGAAAAATATCTACTGTCAGTAATTTTGTTTTAAATTCTTAGCAGAAATGATACATAGATACTATGTACATTGTAAATCCACCAGCAAAACTGAAAAATATTTTTTATCCTTTAAGTTACAAGTAAGAACAGTTACAAAATCAGCTCTGAATGTTACGTTAGTCACGATGGAATGACCCTACAGATTGTCAAGAGATAATACAAACAGTTCAAACCCTTCAAAGACCGGAAAATCGCCCTTTGTTGAGAACAGCGTCATCCGAATTACAAATGGTTATCTTTCATTTAAATAATGTAACAAACATAAATTAAAAAGATGTTAAAGTCTTAACTAATTTTCCTTTACAATTACTGTTAAAAACGTTCTTAGGTAAAAACAAATTATTCCATACTCAGACAATAACTAGAAAGCTCATTTTACTTAACTTGCACAAAGGTAACATTTTGACCAAAAAAACTATTCAAAATCTGGTAGAAAAATCACAAGTACCAATTGTGACTAAGTACCCCGCTCTCCCATATGCAGGGCATAATGTCTCAGTGATAACGATATTGATTTTAAGTAGAAAAAAAAACTAGTTACCTCGATGTAACCATTTTTAAAAATCAGTTTCAAAAGTAGCATAAAAATATAGTGAGAAAGTGCCAACAGTAAAGGAAAAGAGTAACTCTTAAAATACGTTTTATACAAAACTATCAATTGTCCTTTTAGTTCATAAAAGTTTGGACAAAGTTCATCTATTTTTGTATGTATGAATTGAACACACATAATGTTTATAACATAGGGCTCCTCGCCTGCATATTTCACTTGCTTGCCTCTTCTCAGGTGGGCTTGCGTACGCTGCCTTCGGCAGTGCATTTTTTAAGCCATCTTCCCTTCACCGCAAAAAAAAAAAAAAAGATAAAGAATGTTAATTTATGATTGGCATTCAATTGACCTTCTTTTCTCTCCCCATTATTAAAATGCGAGCTTTTAAAATTGTTCTTCCTTTTCAAAATACACTTTTGTGCGAAATTGGAATAAGTTTAGTTCTAAAAATGTCTTAGGAATCAACCATCTGATATTATTTAGGCATAAATGTAATAAAAAAACAAAAATTTCTAACGGGACAAAATTTCTTCATAAGACATAACTTCTGATTGACATGAAAATACGTTTCACTTCATTAAATAAACTGCTCGACATTGAAAATGCAACACCAAGAAGGAGTGGTCAGAAATTCATGCAAATTTTACCGTAGACGCACGTCACTGAGTTATGCAAATGATATGAAATGCGCAGCTCTCCGACGCACGTGAAGTAAGATATAAGAGAATGAAGTTGAAAAGTGGGCTATGTTCATGTTGGTTTTTCTGCCCGACTAATTATCAGAGAAATTTGGTTTTTGTCTCGAAGGATACGTGTGATAGGAGGAAATGCCACGCCGTCCTCAACGAAGACACTTCCAGCATATAGACGACTTTACAAGGGGTATGGTGATCGGACTGAGAAGGGGAGGTTGGTCTATACGTCAAATTGCAGCTGATACCCACATGAATGTAAGCACTGTGCATCGGCTGTGTCGGAGATGGTTGGAAAGAGAAAATGTAGCCACATTGAGGGATGCAGGTGCAGCCAGAGTGACGTCAGACCGCTTGGATCGATCGATTCACCGACAAGCTGTGGCGGACCCGCAAGTCACTTGTACGTCGATTCTGCAGCACGTGCAAGGTACCCTGGATGTTCCTGTGTCGACCAGAACCATTTTCCGTTCACTGGTTGCACGTGGCCTGCAATCACGGCGCCCGCTAAGAAGACTGCCATTGACCTCACAGCACAGACTCCAACGTTTGGAATGGTGCCGGACCAGAGCGACGTGGATGGCAGAATGGCAAACCGTAGTGTTCTCAGATGAATCCCGCTTCTGTTTGTCCAGCGATAGTCATCGCATACGTGTGTGGCGTCGACGTGGAGAAAGATCGAATCCGGCTGTAACTGTGGAACGCCCCACAGCGCGACAACGTGGCATAATGGTTTGGGGCGCTATTGCATACAATTCCGTATCACCTCTAGTTCGTATTCGGGTCAATATGACAGCCCAACGATATGTAGATAATGTACTGCGGCTGGTGGCAATCCCCTACCTTCAGGGTCTGCCAAATGCAATTTTTCAACAGGATAACGCCCGGCCTCACAGTGCTCGAATCAGCCAACACGCTCTACAAGGTGTACAGATGCTTTCCTGGCCACCATACTCTCCTGACTTGTTACCAATCGAACATGTGTGGGACGTGATTGGACGCCATTTGCAGAACCTGCCACTGCCTCGTTCAGAGGACGAACTGTGGCAAATGGTTTGAAAGGGAATGGAGTGCCATCCCTCAGGACACCATCCACAGGCTTATTGACTCCATGCCTAGACGTGTTTCTTCGTGCATCGCTGTCCGCGGTGGTCCTACTTCTTACTGAGCCGACGCCGTCCTCGCTCTAAATTTTGCCTATTTATTTTGAAATAAATATCACTTATTGTTCCATGCTATCTCTGTCTTCTTACCAAATTTCATCAATTTCTGACCACTCCTTCTTGGTGTTGCATTTTCAATGTCGAGCAGTGTAACTACTAAAACAGTCACTGAACACAGAAAAAACAGGAAAAAAAAGAAGGAATAGCGATATAAGACTGCATTGTGAAATACGATGAAAAATACATATTTAGGCATCTAAAATTAGAGTTTTTATCATTCAGTAGTTCTTACTTTTCTTTCAGTAAGAATACACACACAAATATAAAGCTTAAATTTTGCATCGCAGCTCACAGGAGCTGATGTCGTAAGCTTCTATTAGTAACAAGTAACCTCTGCATAAACACATACTATATTATAAGTAGCATTTTCTTAAGCTCGGAACATTAAACCACGATATTGTGACCCTACAAACATAAACAGATACATCTACTGGGAGTTGAAATATTATTAGTTCATAATCGTTTCCTTTCTCCTAAGGTTTCCATATCGATCACCCTGATTAAGAGTAATGGCATCTGTGTTTGTGTCTATCAAGGCTTTTCTATGCTGAATATGCTTCTTTTTGTACCACGATGCAAAACAAAAATAGTTGGGTGAAATGTGTCAATAAAGCCGTTTCTGAGGTTATTAGCAATTTTCATGTCAGCACATTTCTTTGATTAACTTTGGGTAAAAATAGATGCATGTCATTACAAAAAGAGTATTTTCAGTATCGCCCTTTTAAATTGATTTTAACATGCATTTTTTCAAATAAATGTTGTTAAAATAAACGCAGTTTATTAAAAGGAGCTATAGATTAACTAAAACTAATGGAGTAAAAGTATTCCAAATTTTTTTTATCAAGGATATTTTCAAAGATTTTTTTTTTCAAATGACTATTAAAATGATGAACTGTAGCAGATGTTAATAAACTAATAAATCCATACTTATGTTCAACAAGCACAGAAAATATGCATGTAGCATTGTAATAGTGTTTATATGTTGATATAAAGTGGTTTCTAACGCTCGAATTACTTGTTTTTTGGGTAGCATTCATCCCAACGCACATCGAGAGAGAATTCGTATCAAAGGGGGATTTAAACCACACAAAGCATTTCATTTAAAATTGTCTTTAAACAGGTACAACTTTCTAAGCATCAAAGTTTACAAGCAAAAGTACGTCATGCTTTACACCGAATGAGTCTCACTCAAAAAATAAATAAATAAATAAATAAATAAAACAATAATAGCAATAATAAATAAATAAATAAAAACTGCCTGATTTTACTTCAGCAGGTATGATAATATCCTGTGTCCCACTATTTCTATTTAGAAATCCACAAGGGGAGATTTAGTCTATATATATACAGGGTGTCCACTCCTATCGTGGACTAATAGCTAATTTCTTAACCGTTAGAGATAAGCATATAGTTCATTTAGGAAAAAATCTCTAAATTACGAAAGGAATTTTGGGTCTATTAAATGTTTTTTAAAAAATCAAATTTTGAGAGTTACGAAATTTAGATTTTTATACAGCCCCCCAGTCCTGTCAATCATATTTAGTAAAACATTCTTGACACTGTAACGTTTAAAACTTAAAAAAAATCACTGTTCTGCCACAAAAATTGACCGAGTTATGACGTTTTGAAAAATCAAGATTTTGAAGGATTTCGCATACGGTCCCTTAAGCGATCTCTCGATGACGTCATGAAATAATGCAAAATCTTGATTTTTCAAAACGTCATAACTCGGTCAATTTTTGTGGTAGAACAGTGATTTTTTTTAGTTTTAAACGTTACAGTGTCAAGAATGTTTTAATAAACATGATTGATAGGACTGGGGGGCTGTATAAAAATCTAAATTTCGTAACTCTTTCAAAATTTGATTTTTTGAAAAACATTGAATAGACCCCAAATTCCTTTCGTAATTTAGAGATTTTTTTTCTAACTGAACTATATGCTTATCGCTAACGGTTAAGAAATTAGCTATTGGTCCACGATAGGAGTGGACACCCTGTATATAAAACACACAACGTTATATCTAACTTTTAACCCATTAATGCCTAGCGTCCCTTTTTAAGGACGGTCCAAAACAGGGTCTGAATTTTCCTAAGATGAATATTTCAACTAAATATAGTGTTCAATTAGTACCTTGGTATTGTTTCAATTCGTTATTATTAGATTGCAGCACATAACCATTGTAAAGTGTGTTCTGTAACAGTTTTAATATGATCTTTATCAAAAATGACATCGTTCACAATCTCAAGAAAAAGCTAAGTTTTCAAAGTTATTCCCAGCTTCCCAGTTTATGTTAATTGCTGATTTTATTTCTTCTTATAAAATGTCTTTTTAAATATTATATCGTAGGCAGAAAAAAAAATTAGTAAAAAAAGTATGTACCCTCTGGGGTCTATCGTAACTTTTAAGGGACAATTTTTCTTTCCTTAATAAAAAAAATATTTTTTACATAATATTTTTTTATTGTTTTTCCCGTTCATTAAACACTGTTTGTAACCAGTATACAAAATATCTTTGGAAAAAAATGTCAGGCATTAATGAGTTAAAGTGAATTAGTGATGTAAGCAGTGCAACAGAAGTTGAATAACAATTGTATAATGCATTAATTGTGTCTACACAGCTTTCTTAATACAAAACTATCCAAGAATTGAATAAATACCAGTCTGTCAAAAGTAAAGCTTAAGAATAGTGTTAATATTCACAAATTTGTGCGAAAATGCAGAAAAAGGTTTTTTTTTTCGATAAGTTAACTTTCATTTAGATTGAGAAGTGATTTCTTTCTATCCCAAAATACCTGTCTACAGGTTTGTGCAAAATTGGGCATATTAGATTTGTATTTTCTTTTAAAATACTGTTTAGTTACGAAGCATGAAAAATTGTAAAAGCGTTAAAAAATGTCTTTCCTTTACTATCGATTTGAGCAGTTCAAACTCTTCTTTGAAAATATTAATGTGGTATGAATTAGGGCTGCATTCTGTTACGTCTCAAAAAGTTAAACAGTGAATTTTGCATAAATAAGTTTATTTTTCTAATTAAAGAAAAGAGGAACTTTTCCTATTTTAAAATTTTAACGTGTATGTTTTGCATGAAAATCATTATAACGTTAATCCAAATGAAAATGCTTTCACAAATTTCAATAACATTTGGTTTTAGTAATACTGTGTCTGGATTCCTAATATCATACTCCAAGAAGTAAACATGACTATGTATTTGCACTTGATATTTTTTTAAAAATCAAAAACAAAAAACAAAAAATAAATAAGTAAAATTGATAATAAGTTAACAATATAATCAAAATAGCAATTAATAGTTATCATTTAAATGTATAAAAACTGTTCAATGTAATTTTTTTTAAATGATATTCATTGTCCCACAATTAAAGTCGAAAAGTCCAGCACAACAAGTTTTTTCAGGATATTAGCAGCTTAAGATCCCCAGGCGCACGAAATAACTTAACAGAAAATGAAAAAAAGAGCAAAGGTTATAGGGCGAAAATGTTTGCCAACACTGAATGTGGCGGAAATAGCTTTATATCGATTTTCGTTCCTGTCTCACTTTATTTTAATGCAGCTACAGAGACATAGCAGCAGAACGTGATATTTGCCTTTCATAATAAACCTTTCAGTTGTGTGCCGGAAATAACACTAATAAGGTTGTGTTGTTCTCAATTAAACTACATGAAAGAAACTATTTGCTCATAATTAATGCATAGCAACTAGTGAAATATGTGCTAATTTTAATACGCTGGGAATAGTTTATCGAATGTAACTGCAAAATTTAAAATAGTATCACCTCAACATTGTTTGTAAACGTTAATGAAAAATAATTTAAACAGCGTATTCACACATTTAACGAACATAATTGGAAAAGCTTTAGAGAAACCTCATATATATATATATATAATTTTAAACGTATTTTTCCTAAGTAAAAGAGCTTCCTTAACGCCCGAAACTCGAGTCTGACTCTTTTAACATTTCCGCAATGATTATATTGTTTTTTATGGATACATAATGAATAATTTCCATAATAATGAAATACTTGAATATTATATTTAATTCCTTATCTTTAGTAATTAGCTACATTCAAAGCAATTGCAACTCTACCTTTCAAGAACTCCGTTTAGAAGCACCATGCACAATTAAGTAAAATTAAATAAATACAATTTTAGGATGGCTTAGCATTCTAAAACTCAAATTTTTCTTAACTAAAAAAGAGCTTCCTTAAAGCCCCGGAAACTCGTGTCTGCCAATCTTGAAATATATCCCTAATGATTATGTTCTTTTTTATAGTTACATAATGAATAATTTCCATAATCATGAAATATTTGAATATAATAGTTAATTTTGTATTTTTAGTGATGGACTACATTCAAAGAAATCGCAATTCTACCTTTCAATCACTCTGTTTATAAAGCATTATGTATAAATTAAGCAAAATGCTTGATGTAATACACTGCTCGACATTGAAAATGCAACACCAAGAAGGAGGGGTCAGAAATTGATGAAATTTGGTAAGAAGACAGAGACAGCATGGAACAATAAGGGATATTTATTTCAAAATAAATAAGCAAAATTTAGAGCGAGGACGGCGTTGGCTCAGTAAGAAGTAGGACCACCGCGGACAGCGATGCACGCAGAAACACGTCTAGGCATGGAGTCAATAAGCCTGCGGATGGTGTTCTGAGGGATGGCACTCCATTCCCTTTCAACCATTTGCCACAGTTCGTCCTCTGAACGAGGCAGTGGCAGGTTCTGCAAACGGCGTCCAATCACGTCCCACACATGTTCGATTGGTGACAAGTCAGGAGAGTATGGTGGCCAGAAAAGCATCTGTACACCTCGTAGAGCATGTTGGCTGATTCGAGCACTGTGAGGCCGGGCGTTATCCTGTTGAAAAATTGCATTTGGCAGACCCTGAAGGTAGGGAATTGCCACCGGCCGCAGTACATTATCTACATATCGTTGGGCCGTCATAGTGCCCCGAATACGAACTAGAGGTGATACGGAATTGTATGCAATAGCGCCCCAAACCATTATGCCAAGTTGTCGCGCTGTGGCGTGTTCCATAGTTACTGCCGGATTCTATCTTTCTCCACGTCGACGCCACACACGTATGCGATGACTATCGCTGGACAAACAGAAGCGGGATTCATCTGAGAACACTACGGTTTGCCATTCTGCCATCCACGTCGCTCTGGTCCGGCACCATTCCAAACGTTGGAGTCTGTGCTGTGAGGTCAATGGCAGTTTTCTTAGCGGGCGCCGTGATTGCAGTCCACGTGCAACCAGTCGACGGGAAATGGTTCTGGTCGACACAGGAACATCCAGGGTACCTTGCACGTGCTGCAGAATCGACGTACAAGTGACTTGCGGCTCCGCCACAGTTTGTTGGTGAATCCGTCGATCCAAGCGGTCTGACGTCACTCTGGCTGCACCTGCACCCCTCAATGTGGCTACATTTCCTCTTTCCAACCATCTCCGACACAGCCGATGCAGAGTGCTTGCATCCATGTGGGTATCAGCTGCAATTTGACGTATGGACCAACCTCCCCTTCTCAGTCCGATAACTATACCCCTTGTAAAGTCGTCTATATGCTGGAAGTGTCTTCGTTGAGGACGGCGTGGCATTTCCTCCTATCACACGTATCCTTCGAGACAAAAACCAAATTTCTCCGATAATTAGTCTGGCAGAAAAACCAACATGAACATAGCCCACTTTTGAACTTCATTCTCTTATATCTTACTTCACGTGCGTCGGAGAGCTGCGCATTTCATATCATTTGCATAGCTCAGTGACGTGCGTCTACGGTAAAATTTGCATGAATTTCTGACCACTTCTTCTTGGTGTTGCATTTTCAATGTCGAGCAGTGTATTTCATTTTTTAATTTAACTTTTGCTATAAGCTTGCAATACGTAAATGCAAAGAAGCGTTTTTAAGGCATTACAGATTAATGATAAGAGGGGAAAAAATCATCTAGACACAGTCAAGTATTATCTAAGAACCCGGTAGAGTAAAAGTAAGAACACAGGCATGGATCTTCTAATACCTATTTTGTATCTATGCTTTACAACTAAAAAGCTAATCTAGCCGTTTTCAGTTGTAAATACTATTCACGAAAAAATGCGAAAACTTGAATAATTTTTATTTTCCTTTTAGTTAACTAATTTATTTCATTTACGAATAATTGTGCATTATTATGACTGATATAGGGAAGAAAATTAACCCTTCACTGCACGGTGTGCCAAATCTGGCACAAACCAAATAAATCCTCATATCTTCCTATGATTTTTAAATGCAGTTAAACTAAGCTTTGTGCCCCTTCTGGAACATTGCTATAACAGCTTAGTGTGTTTTTATGCACTAGTTAGTTGCACTAGTTTAGGTATTACAGTTCTTGCTTTTAAAAGAAAGAGTGTCTGCATTTCCGTTAGAAGTGTGCTTAGTCATTATTTCCTTTGTTCTAAAAATGTTTAAATACACTTAATGGAAAATTTGTTTATAACACTTATGGCACAAAACACATTGTAGATTATTACACTTATCGGTATACAAAGCATATGCTATGTGCTTTGTGCCATATATAGAACAAACAATTAAAACATCATTTTTGGTGCACATTTTTAAGATTAATTTTTTTCTTCATTTTTCCTGAACTCAGTTCTAGTTAAAAGGTAACAATGATTTTTTTCATGAAAATATAAAAAATCGTGCAGTGAAGGGTTAAACGAAAATGCAAAACATAAGACACATACCTCGTGTACGCATGTATTTTTAATAGATTTTCTCTGTTGACTGTTTTATTTTATTAATGTGCGTTTGTAGGTTTTTAGTAAACAGGTTACTCATTTCATTTTTTTAAAAAATGGCCTAAAATATGTCATATGCGATAAAAAAAAGCTTGCTTATATTTACATAAACCTAATACTTGTCTCAAGCGTAATAAAAGCAGATCCCCTACGTGCCTCCCTTAATGGCTGTGTTAGTATTCATTTTGTTACAAGTACAAAGTAACGGTCTTTCTGTACAATTATCGCATTACTTCATTCTCTAAGATAAGTATCTTGTTATTCGTCGTATTTTGTACTTTCACACAAACACTAAGAAATTCATGCTATACGAAAACTTTGATCTATTTCTTTCAGAATAAAAACTAGTTTAGCAAGTACTCTTACATTTATTCAATTAACTTTGATATCATCGAAGAGAGGCAAAACAAAATTACACGGTAAACAGTTTATTAATTTCATTACAAGTGTTACAGTGAATTTCTGTTGTCCATACTTTCTTAGCATTAATAATAACTTTGTTATGCTGTTGGTGTGTAGTAAATTAGTTCGGAAAAGGACTTTAAGCAAAGGAGGAGAGAGCAAAAGCCTTTAGATGTATTCAGTAATTAGTATTAAGTAAGAAAATTTAATTAAGGAAAACACGTATGCTGGAGATATTTACTGGAAATTTCCGGTGTCGATAACATAATAAAATACCTCGTTATTTTACTGCAGGGAGCTTTTAGTGTAAAATAATTAGGTTATCTTTATACATAAAAATTAATATATGTATATTTGTATGTATGTCCTTTATAGATTCAAAAACTACCCGGTGGATGGAAAAATTTAGTGTGATTGTGTTCTCACTGGGCACATCATGTGACCAATTAGAAAACAAATCTGACTGGTAGTTCTTTCTCTATTACAATTTAAGTTGAAAATTTCACATAAAATCTCTAATTTCTTAAAGGCTTTCTTTGATTAAAATCATTATTTAGTGCTTCATCTTAACTTCCCTAGATAGCTAATTTTGCGTTTAATATTGTCTTTGCTTTACGTGGTTTTCTGAGGCTTATCACAATTCATATAGTTAAGAAAGGTTTCGTTCGTGAGTATTCACCTTTGAATATCTAACACTGCTGGTTTTTTTTTTTTTTCGAAAGTAGAAACGCATTTTTTTAGAAAATTATCAAAGATAAATAACACATTTAAGTTTGATTTTACATTGTCATTCACGCTGATTTAACTGACCACGTTGCCACAAAAATACCTTTGATTTGGTGTTGCATTTTAACTCGCACGACGCTGGATATATCTGGGCCCCTATTACAGACTAAGGCAGGAATTCAAATGAAACACGGACGATCACAACTCACCAATGCAATCGCAAATTCCCAAATTTGGATACGTTACAACCGCTACGAGATGCGATTCTAATGTAATTCAACTCCCAGTAGCGATTGCAATTTGCGATCGCCTAGAATCGATTGCACTGGTGTTTCACTTGAATTCCTGCCTAAGGTCTATATAGGGGCCTTAGTTGTATCTACTAGTTGCACAATAAAAATTTTGTAAAAAGAAATGGATATTGCCGTAATGAGAAATTACAAATACCTTCATGAAATGAGGTAGCAGCAGGTACTACAAGATTGATTCGTTCCAAATTGCGAATAAGTGAATTCACGTGATTCGGAGTTACAAGAAAACGCTTCAGTATAGTTCTTTGCAATTTCGGGAGAAATAATGTTGCAATGTTTCCTTTTACTTATGTGATGGTTATTTAACCTTAATTTGCATAAATTAAACTTCTAAGTACTATTTTTTTAAATCACTGATTAAGAGGAAGTACGTAAAGTTATGTAAATAATATATTTTTTTTTTTGTTAAAACATTGAAGAAAACATGGAACCCCTTTTTAAAATCTAATATCTTTAAACGAGCAATTCTTGTATATATATATATATATATATATATATATATATATATATATATATATATATATATATATATATATATATATATATATATATATATATATATATATATATATATATATATATTTATTTTTCGGATCTCGAAAACGGCTCTAACGATTTCGATAAAACTTGGTATTTAGATGGAGTTTTGGTTTCTGAGTTCATCTACGTCGGCGTTTTTTCTGTAAAAACGCCAGTTTTCACAAAAAACCCCGTTTTTTTTGTGCCTTCATTGAAAGTTTGAGAAGCTTTTAATTCGCCATTTTCTTTATGATTACTTTCTTTGTTACTGTTTCCTAGCGACCACGTGTTGTTATAACAATTGGATTTCATATTTAATCACATCAGCGCGAGTTTAAATTTTATGGTATTTGGCAACGTTAAATTGTTATTGTTTTTGAAATGTTAAAGCAAGGCTTCACTAGATATAGTCTCTTATACAGGCTGTTTCACTTATTCAAAAGTTTCATTATAACAATAGATTTCATATTTAATCACATCAACGTAAATTTAAATTTTTATGGTATTTGGCAAACGAGTTGTGGCAACACGTGATAATTAGATAATTATTATTGTTTTTGAAATTTAAAAGAGATCAATCAAAATAAAGTTAGAATTGGGTGTGGGCCGCGGTAGTCCGATCGGTAAGTCGTCGGACTCGTAACCGG
>JAXGGA010011158.1:0-43577 GCA_038373865.1 Uloborus plumipes
TTTTTCTATAAAAAGTTTGTGATGGGCAGTATACTATTCCACTGAGCTGAGCCCAAATTACTGGGAGGAGAAGGAGTGATAGTAAATAATAGGAAGAATTTTAAAATACATATTTGTTGTCTTTAAATCTTAAAATCAAAATATACTTTCACCAAATAATTTTTAAACAAAAAAAAAAAACTTAATTTCAATATTTCCTATGCATTTATGCATTAAACTTTTGCAATTTTTTCTATGTAACTGTTCCTTAAATAGAGTGTCTTTTAATCAGAGCTAAATACATGGAGGTCCTTATTCAAAGGGACTGGGACCGGAAAAGGCGTCCTTTATTCAGAGGTGTCCCTTAAAGGAGATGCTATTGTACTTACTCTTTTTTGTATAAATTCATTTTCTTTTTTTAACTTTCATATAATGTAATTTGATTATGAATTAGAAATTCAATTTTATAAAAAAGTTTTAGCTATAATTTTAATGTGTAAGGAAAAAGCATAGGAAAAATTAAGATACTTTCAATGGATTTCTATACAGCGAATTTTTTCCCAGTAGTTTTCTACATCGACATACGGAGGCTACACTGTATGCATAAATGCTACATTATAAACGTACTTAATTTATTTTTTAATCTTAATTGTAGATTGTTGGTATCTATGAATGTAACTTAAATAAATAACAATATTTAAGGGAAGTTTTTTACTTTTTATGTCAGCAGCATAGCTTCTATACAACATGTGGCGTTTCCATATTATTTGTAATTTATTTCAAAGTGAAAAAGTTTTTTGCAGAAAGGGCTCACAAAAGTGAGTCTAATACACTGTTTTTTTTACCTAAAAATAGATGATTTTTTTTTTCAAACCCCTAGAAAAACAAAAGATCCAGTTCAGAAATAAATGTGAATAGACAGGGAAAAATTTTGGGGGGGGGGATTTCTGGAGGGGTATATTTCCTTGGGAAAAATTGGAAATTCTGAAATTTCTTGCACAAAATAATGTATTCAAAAATTTATCCTTCTTATATTCAATATTCTTTATTTTTGTCCAATATATTTTATATTTAGTAAGCCCCACAAAAACACTAAATTTGATCATGCACACACACACACAAGCTGTAAGATAATTCAATGTCCCAGCACACCAAAGTATTACATACTACTTATCTCACTAAAACTGTTAATACAGTGGTCGCCACTTACATGAATCATGTTTGTTCTAAACAGTTTTGATTCAATAAAGCGCCTAATTCAGTAAAGCTAGATTTTGCTCTGGATTTGACAGTTTGATTTATTAAATAAGTTGATTCAATTAACTGCTGTTCACTGGCTGCACACGACAGAACTCAATTTAATATTAATAATAACTAAATTAAGGACTGGAATTGCTTGACTACAAAATACATACGTTATTCAAGCTTACTAAAGGGCTACTGTTGCCCTCCAGTAAGCTGCCGTTCATTGTACCTCAGAGGCCCCACCATAAATTCACAGAGACAAATCATAAACTTGTGTTAAAAAAATCTCAACCAAATTATCAGTGGTGTTAAGCACTAGTTGAGCTATGTGTTTTTTTTTTTTTTTTTTTTTTGAGTAGGATGCTCTACCTTGAGCTTGCTTTTGCTCACCACCCGCCCAAAGATTGCTTTGCAATTATATTCAGTTTGCGAATATTTAAATAATCTGCCAGGAAGAATAAGATTAAAATAGGCTTTGTGATTACAACAAGATGAAAATCACCTTATCCTCCTTACTTGGGAAAAATTTCAGCAAATTTCCTGAAAAAACTACATTGCTAATAAAAACACATAACTTCCTTTTACAAACAATTACAATGCTGTATATGTATATAAATACCTTTGTGCAATAAATGTAAAGTAAAATACAACGTTAAAAGGCACAAATATGCAGGGATACTGCAATACAGTATCCCTGCGTATTTGTGATTCTTTAACGTTGTATTTTACTCAATTACAGTGCTATTTCACAAATACAGCTACTATACTACTATATGTATATTAAACACAAGTACTTTTTTGTTGCCATTGTTTTCACTTGTAACCACAGTGAGTGGAGGAGGTAAAACAATTGGGAAGACATCCCAATGATATAAAACTTTTTCTGCAACCTAAAACAATAAAGAATTTACTTAAATACAATATACATTAAAATAAAATTAATCAAAGACATGCATAACTTAATAAAAAAAAATTCTTTAGTTAAACTTTTAACAATATCAAAGTCTTATAATAACAGGGGGAGAGGGGGAGGTGTTAGTTTTAATCTGAGTCCCCTCAGAAGGTTTTGTGACATTATTTTTTCTTAATCTTCATTACCTTCAGTTTAATAGAGTGAAAACTGAATATAATGAACAACAATGCATGGTTTTTATGCAGATCTTTGTATGACTTGCTCAGATCATTCACTCATTCATCAGCATGATGAAGGAGTTTGACATAACAATAAAAATAAAAATCTATAAAAAAAACTGACTTCAAAAAAGCAGCTGAAAATTTCTCAAAAAAGTAAAAAATAATTTATTCTTTGAACACCATCGATACTACTTTTAAACATGAGTTTTGAAGTCGGTGCCGAAACAGTTAATAAAATCATTCTTACCCATTGATTGTACCATTTGATTGATTTTTCCTCTCAAACAACACTTGAAATTGATTATGAAACATTTATGGTTGTTTTTATTATGAAACATGTAACTGAAGAATGGGCACGAATGATTTTATTAACTGTTTCGGCACCAACTTCAAAACTCATGTTTAAAAGTAGTATCGATGGTGTTCAAAGAATAAATTTATTTTTTACTTTTTAGATCAATTTTCAGCTGCGTTTTTGAAGTTTGTTTTACTTTTTTTAATAAAAGTTTATTTTTATTTCATTCTTTTCAGTGTAAATGTATACCCGGAAGAGTGTCATGTTGCCATCATGACGCTTCATCTCACTTTATTAAAGCGTCCAAAATTTAAAATGATTGCCACTAAAAAGAATTGTGTTCATTTCTGGGATTTAAAGCATGTTTAAAATACAAGTTTTCAGCCGATTATACAGATAAAACTGGCCAACAGGTTAATCTGCAAAGTGGCCATTTACTGCCGATTCATTATTAGTGCATCACTAAATTTAACCTTTAAAAGTTAAGGTGATGGGACCTGATAGGAGCCTGGAAAGATATTTTTTAAAAAATTGGGGAAATCAGGACTAAATATTTTCTATCAGTAAAACTGCTGTTTTCATGCAGCATAATCGTATGACGTAGACGCTGCATTATTTTTCTGCAGCTTGAAAAGCCACGAACTAAAGTCAGGTTCGAACTTAAGTCCTTCAGCGTGAAAAGCGAGTGCTTAACCTCTAAACCACTTTGTCGGTTTAGCTCCACTTTTTTAAATCAAAACCAGACTGTTCTGTAAAAAGTTATGCGTGGTCATACATTTAAAAAAATATATATACTGGTTAACCTGAGATGAGCAAAGAGTATGCGCATGAACGGAATTCTGAAGATTTCCACCAATTTCTTCAGGATTCCGTTCTCAAACCCGCATCATGGGACCATGGGACCACATTACATGGCTTGAGATGAGTCTTGAATATTCAATACAAAATACAGAAATGATATTAGCAGTTCCAGCTATCTGTCATGAAGTTGAATTAATACACAAAATACTGGATTGGATTGATGAAAGCCTTCGGAAATTGAGTTTTAAAAATTTAATCATTATTTAATGGGGAAATTACATGAAATTTACTGTTTTCCATAATTACCGTTCTCAAACCCCGCATCATGGGATCATGGGACTACCAGGAAGGTGTACCCTTTCAAACAAAAAAAAAAATTATCCAAATCGGACTATTCAGTAAAAAGTTATGTGTGGTCATACATTAAAAAAATATACATATACCGGTCGACTAGAAAATCTCCTCCGTGTTATCGTCGCTGAAGAAAACAAAGAATTAAAACTAGCAACAATTAACAATTCAAAACATTTTATAGTGGAAAAGCAAGAAACCTTTTTTATTGCTTTGACCACTTCAACAACTTCCACTGGTGCTCCATCTACATCCACAGGAAATTCTAGAGGAGCTCTCTGAAATTATATTTTATTAGTTTTTTTTTAATCAAATGGAGCATAATAATAATATTAGAACTAAAAGATTTTTTAAAAAAATTACATACCTTTGGCTCTATGACTTCAATTTCCATGTTTAGAAAAATGTTTGCATTTGTCAATCCAGTGGCAATAAAACAAATGCAAAATCTGAATAACTGGAATCTTACAGCCCTACAAAAAATAAAAAAATAATTAAGGTAAAAAATTCCATTTAACTAACATTTTTAATTAACTAACACGTTTAACTAACAGCACGATTCACTTTTTTGTTCCTACTCCTTTTTCCCAAAGCTAACTACAAAATATTGAAGTAGCAAACTCGAAACAATCTTGACGCACTTTTGCCTGTCTTGCTTCATGCATAAATGTCAAGTTTTATGCATGATATGTGTCCTTATATGTTATTCATTGTGGTGTAAGAAAAATGAAGACTAAAAGTTTCGAATCCCAAAACACTTGGTGTAATTTTTGGCTATCTTTGGTGACAGCAGAGGTAAAATAGACTCAGAGAATCAGAAATTACCCCCAGAGGCAAGTTTAATCAACTGTTGGTTGCATTAAAAGAATAGGGAAGGGAGCAGAAGAAGAATTTTTTCAATTTGATGTCAAAAATTTTCCTTTTTGGCAAGATTAGGGAAAACTTGGGTTGTGATTCCCTCCCAAATTACATCAAAAATGAAACTGATTGCAGGTTACTGCTGGTGGACGTTCAAAAACTTTACTAAAACAGACATCAGGCAGTTCTCCTCAAGAAATCTTCAAACATTGACTCTTAAAAACATGTTTTAAGGCTTTTTTCTTAATTACATAAGAGAAAGAGGGTTTTGGAGTTCTTTTCCAACATCTTTTTGAAACTGCAGTTAATTGTAGATAATGTTTAGGAATGAGAGGGTTCAGGACTCTCAGAAAAATTTCCAAGTACAAAATTTTAATCTATCATAGATCATGTTAGGGAAAGCAATTGGAGAATTAAAGGCCCTTTTTTTGGAAATTTTTAAAAATAGGAGTTAAAAAACACAACTTTACACTGTCTTTGGATAAGTTGAATGAAAGGTTAACTAACAGAGAAGCAGTCGCCACAACTCAATTGGCTACCAAAAGTTTCAAATCACAGCCAAAAATGTTCGATGCCACACCCCACAGGGACAACTTTTAAAATTTCTGCTTTCAAAAATGTTATTTAATGCACAATTTGCAGCTTTTAACTAAACAGCCAAACTAAAAATTTCACACTTCTACATACTCGAGTACCCCACCTGAGGATTTTTTAAATAGTCAAAGTGGGGAATGAAACTATTTCAGAATTCAAGATCACAAGATCAATCTTGCGTAAATTGATAAAGCATTGAATTGACAAAAAAAAATATTCTGCATTGATAAAGTTTAGTTTAAATTTCAAAAGAGCTTGGAAGCTACAATAAAAAAGGCAATAAAGAAGACAGTGCACATTTCACAAAAACTTAAAGGAAGCAGATTACAGTGCATTCCTAAAAATGCAGAAGGGAAACACTATAACTTCAGTACGAAGGGTTCCATGCCCGAAACCATTTATTTAAGTACTGCATAACATAGGCATAGCCTAGACTCACGCTAGGAAGGGGCATGCCATTCGAAGGCCAACGGAGGGAGGGCACTGTGACCTCCCAAAAAGTTTCAATTATTCAAAGAATACTCGAATATCTATGCACTCCATTCACCCTAGTTCTTGGAGGTCACTGTGACCGCTCATAAAGGCAAAATTCTAAAAGCCAAAGAAAAGTGCTACTCTTATGATTTGACTCTGTACAAAATTAATCCTTTCCTTGTTAAATTGTCGGACTTTTATCTTAATTCATTGCATTTTTAGTGCAAATACTTTTTATTCAGTTATTTTTAAAGTTATATTTCACGTTTTCTTTATGCATTATTCATGTATCCCATTTTAAGCACAATATAAATGTGTCTACCGAATAATAAAATATGAACTTGCACATGTGTATCAACATGTAATGAGAAAAAGTATCAAAAGAGAAAAAATGGCTAATAGAAGGGGTGCACAACCTGCTGCCTGCGGGTCAAACGTAGCCCTTTGCATATCGATGTGAGGCCTGAGAGTGTAGTTAATTTCTTCTTGTGTCAAAAAAGGAAATTATTTGAAAAAATAAAAAACAAAATCAGTAAGTTTCTTTTCAACTCAGAGTGGGGAGGGGAGTAAAAGGTTTTCCAAACAAAATTTTAATTTACACATACCAAATAAAAATGTTTGAAGAAAGATTTCAGGACTTTGTAGGGAAAAAGAGTAGACCTCAAAATTTTAATTTTCAATTACTAGCCAGTGGACAGACCTTTATAGCTTTCTAAGCACTGACTCAGCAAACCTAATAGTTGTTACAATAACAACCAGGACGGAAAAAATTGAAAAGAAAACATGCCATTTTGAAAAATTTTATGTATTTTTCAATATTTCATTGCTCAAAGCCTATATTTCCAACTTGAATGTTAAATATCCTACTTATTTGATTTCTATATGCTAAATGCTCTGCAACTTTACCACATTTTTATGTGTTTTTTTTTGATGCCATTGTTTAAACATGATTTTAGAGTTTACCTGTAATTTTTCAGCAATCTTTTAGCATCGGCTTACAGTTTTACGATACTTCCTCTTATTTTTGCAATGTGTACTATACATATTATAAAAAGCAAGAATACAGTCGTATTTTAAAAATAAATCGGAGCATTTTTTAGCAACCGTTTTATAATTTTTGTACTTACCATGAGGTGAATGGATAGTTTTCGATCCAAAAAATGTAAACAATAAATTATTTGGAGTTACTGTTAATGAAGCTCTTGAAAGAGATGGAGCTAGTTGAAATGCTGACCTCTGATTCATGCAAATCAAATTTTTAATAGTTGGGACATTTGGTATTCTAAAAATCTTTACCTCCATAGTTTACCAAAATTAAGAAAAATGAAAGCATGTAGAGAATTTCTACTATCAACAATAAACTCATACATCAAAACTGGTAGATAAATTTCAGTCTCTCATCCAATTGCCAATTTTGATTTCATGGCATTTCCGTGGATTTTTAGTTGAACAATATTTGCAATTTTTGGTATCATGATTATTTTTTCGTTAACTCATTATTTTATTTGATATTCATATAATATCCAGCTAATGGTAGAATATTATCTGTGCAGTAGCCCAGTTGCTTTTGCTCTGTTTTTCAGTTTCGCCAAGAGTAATTTTTGAATCTTATTTTGCCAGAGATATTGATTTTATATTGCGGAATAAAATGTTTAATTTCTTTCAGTGGCAGCTCGTGACCCTCAAACTTGAGGGTGCTGCAATTTTTTTAATGTAACAAAAATGTATGCGTATGTCAATACGTTAAAAAAATGTTTTAAATGCACCAATATTAAAATAATAATCATTGAACATAATAATTTATATTTACTCAATTTAAACAAATGAGCAAAAAATAAATAAACATTTTAAAATTATTTAAAAACAAAGCGCATTTTCCTATCTTTTTTCTTTTTGCAAATTCTTTCCTAAGTTTTTCATGAAAGTTTTTGATATTATTGATCAAACTTGTTTCGAGTGAATATCGTTGTTAAATTTTCTCTGGTACGAGAACTTTCTACTCATCAAAGCGTGAACAATGTTAAAATCTAAAACACAGCCACTTTTTTTTTAATAGCATTTTTTTCGGGCAAAGATAACAGTGAAAAAGAAATACCCAGCAAATGCTCAACACTCATCATTTCATACACTACTAAAGTTGAAAATATTTAATTTGAAGCAGCAAATAATAAAGCAGCGAACAAGAAATATTCAGCATGCGAATGCGAGTAATCGGTCATTAAAGCATCTCAGGGAGCTGCACCGGTTGCAGCCCACGGCGCGGTTGAAAAATCCTACCCCCGATTGACCACACGTCACGCTGAGCATGCATAGAAAGCTTTTAGCATGCGTAGAGCTCAAAGGAGCTACTCGCTGTGCAGCGCCTTACGGAAAGTAGGAGAATTTTTTTTTCGCACTTTAGTTGAGACCGTAAGATTGACTTAACTGATAATATGCGTTTGTGTGTGTGTGTAAGGAAATCTCCTTCGATGACCAACAGTGGATTTTGTATGATTTATATTCACTCAGGATCAGAACAAAATAAAAATGTGAATGAAATAATAACTTACAAGCATATGTTTTGGAAAAACTACTGGGGGTGCTGCAGCGCCTATGGACGAGCCGCCACTGATTTCTTTAGTTTTAGTAATTGATGAAGCTTAACGTTATTAAAAAGCACAAAACTGAAAATTATTGCATACATGTAACCCCATTTTCAAAATATGAAAATTTTTCAGCCTCTGATGCCTAAGCAGCTGTTGTAAGACTGCTTAGTATAGGTCAAAACATTACTAAAATTATTTAAATAGAAACCATTAGCTTCTAATCTTACTATATTTCGAAGTCTAGAAACGATGTTATTGGATTTTTGAAAACCGATTCATAGTAAGCTTAATTTATTTGTGACAGAAGTAAAAATAAATTAACTAATCGGAAATGAATCGCGGTTTGTGAAAATGGAAAAGATATGGTCCTCAATTTTATGTGAGTGTCGAAGCAAATGATTAACTTGAAAAATTCAATTTATTAAAAACAATTTTTTACTTACACTAACGTTGTTAGTGTAGCTTACTTTATATGTATACCCTGAATGTGCATAAATTCAGTTTTAACAGAATTTTTATAAAAAGCAGGGGTTCTCAACATGAAGGGCGTGGAAGAATTCAAGAGACGTAATGGGTGTATAAAAAGTGTAAGACAAAAGTGAAAACTAAAACTAACGGCGATTTTTTCCACTTTGTAGTCATATGCAAACATTTTCAACATAATATGCCTCAACTAACAGAAATCCCTTTTATAATGTTTTTAGTGCAGTTTTCATCTACATATCTTTGAGGTACTTATCTATATTTTTGTTAAAAATCCAGCTTCAGCTATCCTAATGAGTTCTAGTTAACATTTGAAATAAATTATGAAATAAAAATACCATAACGGTATACGCTATAAATATAATCTTTATGATAAGTGTATGGATACAAATTTATAACAATAACTAACATATTTACTAGCGCATCCTAACTACCCCCTCCCATTTTTTTGGTTCGTATCACTTAAGCTGGCAAATCATCAGTCATAATATGACAAGTACGAATTTCTGAGTCATTTAAATTGCATTCCTTTCCTAGAAACAAAAAAAAACAACGGTTAGGGTTCTATCGCATTTTTTTTAAAGCTCCGTAGCAGTAGGTATCTCCAATGCGAAATGTTAGAAAATTTCTTCATGCAGCAGTTCATTGACGGAAGTTTACAATATCTATGGATATGCACAGATGTGTAAAAGAGCATCATTATTTTTTTCGTCTAATTTTTTCAAACTATCCAAAAAGACCATTTTGCTGTAACAAGCATTTGTGATGCACCTTTTCACCTAACAAATATTAGTTATATTCAAACAAAATTCGGGTTTTATTGATTTTGCTAAAAAAAATCCTAAAGTTAGGGTTTATTACTGGAAAAACGCAAGCTATTTAAAATTTTTAAGTAATGAATCTTCAAAAAATTCATCGATGTATTCATTATTGCAGCATGTAAATAATTAAAAATTCGTGTTCACATTTCATTCATTATCTCCTGCTGACGGAAGCTGCTTCAAAAATATATTTAATTATGTGGAAGGAAATACTTTTAACGATCTACGATGAGCAAATGCTCATTTAATGTTGCAGTTGACAAACATGTTTTTCCTCTGGCAATTCAAGTGGTCGAAGAGGGGAGAAACCAGTTGTGGGCTGTGGGGTTTGCCAGTTTATGAGGAGAAAGTCTGCCAACTTTAATCTTGAAGATACAACTCCTCGCCAAGGTTTCGGCGGTTTAATTTTCCTTTCTTAATCAAATACTTCCAAATCAAATGTATTTAACGCAGAAAAACTACAATTCTGAGTCTTGAACACTCAAATTTTCTATTTTCTTGCAGTGTCTTCCAATTTGTACACGTTTAAACCGCTAAATGAACGAGAACTACTTCTCAACGCGGAGCAACACGCTCCGCACCTTTCCCTATATTGCCAAGTTAGGGTGGAATAGAGTATAATAGGGCTCTCCTGTTACATGTGTGGCCCTTCCCTGAAAAAGGTTGCGCACCCCTGCCTTCTAATAGGAAATATTTTTGGGAGGTCACAATAACCTCCTATAAGGATGCCCCTAGCACTGATCTAGAGAAGGGCAGTTGTCCCTTCCAATCCCGTTATGTCTAAGCCTATGCTGCACAAGGAATGTCATTAGTTTAAAACTAACCCATACTCTTTGTGACTCGCTCAGCCTAAAACCCAAAGGAAAAAATCTATAAAGGGGAAAATGAAAAAATAAACAAATTATTTAAACTGAATTTTAAAACTACTTTAGGCTGACATTTGTAGACAATTACCTAGTAGGCTAGATGCTAATAAGTTGAATGTTATGAGAGAATAAAGTTTTGCTTTATGTATTGCCCCAAAACAGAGTACTGCTAAATTTGGAACGTACGTCGCAGAACAGATATTTGAACTGCAGAACAATTCTGTCCAAATGTGAAGGAAAATTTTGAAATTTTTAGAAAGAAAGACAGATTTTCTGCAATTAGTTTTTGTAATTGAAGATATATTTTGCAGAAACTCAGCACAATTTCTGCGGATTTCTTCACATTTTCCTGCAAATTAAGCTTACTAGGCAGAAAATCAAAAAGTCAAATTTTTTGCGACACTTGCAGGAATTCTAGATTTACTTTGAGAGGGACAAAATCTAGAATTTGCTCAAAATTACATGTTTAGTTGAACGATATCTGCAGAAAATTATCTGTGGCTACACCAGTGCTTACATTAAGGACCTCCCTCGAAGACTAATCCCTTAATGATTCGTTATATAAGGAAAAAATGTTCATTACTTCTAATGCAGTATCAGAGCACTCAGAGCTCCTAAATATTTGGAGGAACAGAAGCAGCACTTTCAGCTGCCAAGAATGGAGGCATAGTACTGGGTGTTTCATTTTCTATCAAGAATCTGTGCCTGAAATTTTAATTTCATGCTTTTTCTGCAGTAAGACTTTGTACTGAATAAATAAACAAATATGCCTTTCATAGACCTGTATGAATCAGTTTTGATTTTGGGATCAGTTTTTAAAAAAGGTCACGTTTCTACACAGGCGTAGCACACGTGAAGTACTTGCAGAACAATTTTGTTCAAATGATTTTAAGTTGCAGAACATCACAAAGTATTCTGCTTTGGGGATGTATTGTATACAACCTGAAACGCCAACAGAATGTTAATTGATGTTTAAACATTTTGGAACTCTAAGCAATAACTAATACTTGCAATAAAGAAAATTAGAAATATTCTGCTGCCTGTTGGTAAAGTAATGCGAAACAATAGGAATATTCTGTCAATAACAGAAACTAAAAGTATAAGAAACAATTAAATTATTCTTAAGATTAGCCACAGTAGTATCAATATTAGAGGTTCATCAAAACTTTTTATAACCAATACAGAAGGAATTAGTTTAAAAATCAATAATCATACTAACAAAAATGTACAGATAATTTTAACGAAGTAACCAACTTTTATTTCCTACAAACATAACAATATTAAGATTATTTTCCATAATTATTACATGTACCGAAGATATGCAGATTTTTTTTATTTAATAACTGTTGAAAATTATATTTGTATTATAGTTTAATAAATGACGAACCATAGTTTTCCAGCTTCATTTAGGCTTTAATAAAAGCAAACGAAACTTAAAGTTTTAGTTTAAATCGTACATAAACATCATTCAAGACTTCCGAAGAGCTGAATTCCTCAAAAATCATAAGCAAAACATTCCTGACACAAGAATCGTCCAATCCCAATCCTTAAAGAAATTCGTGTTGAGTTGTACATGATTGAGGTTTTTTATTTTTTTTTTAATTGAAACAAAGAATATTATATTAAACTAACAGAGAATTATTTTACTTCGTCACTGCCTCAATATAATAGTCAATTTATAAAATATATTTCTTTCAGTTAGCAAAATTTAAATCTCCGAAAAGATTTTATGCTCGCGGAGGAAATGTGCAGTGTACGTGTCGTTTCGCATGCACCTGAACGGAAGGCTTCTTTGCGACGCAATGTCACTGAAGTGTTACTGATTTTGCTGATGTTTTACCTTCATAATTTTTTAATCTTTAAAGTAATTTACTCGCAGAAAAGCAATTAAAAGTTCTGTTTACCAATAGAACTAAATATTTTATGCGATCACCATTTTGACTTCGTGAGCAGCCCGCGGTCCCGGAATCATTTGTTGGTGTGTATGATGGTTTCCTCAATTATAATACAAAGCTCTGTAGATTGCTCTGTAAGTTTGTACAATAAATGATTTTGTTCGTGCGAAAATCGTAGGTGGCTGGTGCACTGAAGAAGTAGAGATTCAAAAGAAATGGGGGGGGGGGCAGCACCACCCCACTTTTTGGGAGGGTGGGGATTTGATTGTTATTAGATTTTAGCATTACTATTCAAATGGCTTTTAAAAAATAGAATATGGCCTCAAAGATCAAGATGGATTGCCCCCGTACACATCCTCTTTCAAATTCAAAGCTATATTCTTATGAAATGACATGAAAAACTTCAATTTTTTAGAATTTTCAACTCTTATGTATTTTTGTGAAATGAATCAATCCGCTGAGCAGAAAAGCATTTTTCAATCGATCATTACTTTTTAACTAAAAAATGAAGGGGCAAAACCCCTCTACATTTGGAAGTGGGGGTGGTCGCCCCCGTACGAGCTGCCTATGGCTATATTCATAAATATCTTCTGTTGACTCAAATCTAGCAAACGGTTTTTTTTTCCAAAGTAGTAATTTTGTTCTGTGTATTCTTTGTCTTCCCTCCCGGGAAAATTTTTAATCACTGGGAAATTTGCCATCTTTACACTTTTGGGGTTGAGATTTTGCAGGGCTCGAAAAATCTTTAAAATTTTGCATGCCATGTTTGTCTAAAAAGTACATGCCCGAATAAAATTTTTACCTGCCCAGTTTTATTTTCGTTATTTATAAATAAAAACATTTGAATTTGTCCTACAGTGTTAAGACGTTGATTGCCAAGCTACAAAACGTACGTAGCATATGAGCTGGGCTAAATACAATGTACCGTCAATTAGCTTTACTTTCATCTCCTCAGAAGTCAAATATCCATATTAATGCCCTTGTAAAAGACAAATTCTAATCTGGAGGAAAACAGCAAATCACATATAAGCTAACTCAAATTCTATTCTGTCAGCTAAAAGGATATACTACAAATTATCATCTCCTACTTGGGCAGTCAATATGTTAAACAGACAAAATATTAAATTTGCAGTTTTCTATCTGAATTAAGAATTATTTCAATCTTAACATATATGGTAATTTTTTTCAAAAATACGAAATAATTAAGTTTATTAAAGAAATATTTGATCTTAAAATTACATGGCCAGCTGGGCATGTAAGGGTTCAAGATTCATGCCCGATCAGAAATTTTACATGCCCCGGGCATGTCGGGCAATATAATTTTCGGGCCCTGAGATTTTGGCACCAATGCCTGTGCAAGAAATGTTTTTCCAATGAATGCAAAATGAAGAATAGAGAAATTTTATTTGCATCATTTTTACCATCAAGCTACATGGTCGTTAAAATAAAAAAACGAAAAAATTGATGACCACGCCAATTTCGGAACTATCGAAATATCACCTGTTACCTGTTCCATTAGGGAAAAATTTACATAATAGAGTACCTCCTTTTTTTAATGTTGCTGATTGTGTTTTAATCCCCCTTTATTTGTCAAGGTAAAGCAATTATTATGCCTAAAGTTGAAGAACCACATCAAACTACAAATTTCCGAAATATCCTCTACTTCTGTATCATTTTTACTTAATTTATTTTTACTGAAAATTGTTATTAAAAGAATTTTCTTTTTAGGTTTCTTCTAATTAATGTTCAAGATGGCCCACTGGTAAGCATGGTGTTTAATCATTTTTCATCTGCCAAAAATTCACCACAACATTTTGACTACTATTTTTTCACGTTCATACAGTGATGAAAATTTTTTACTTTCCTGTAACTAAGATCAATTAGAAAATCAGTACCTCATTGGTGTGACATGTTCAACAAAATAATCTTGATTTTAAGAGGTACTTAGTGGAGAAATGGTGTTTCAAGATACACACCATTTTTAATTTTAATAAAATTTTTATTGGGGATTCCATTCTTAAAAAAGTTTTAGAAGACATATTTTTTCTTTTCGTCAAATAATTTTTTAGGAAGCTGTAAAAATTCACCAAGCGGAGTCTGAAGTAAAAATTTCCAAAAGAGACAATTTTAAAATTTGATTTTTCTTCTTGCATTAGGCACCAGGCAAAGAAATTCTTGTGAAAACAATACGACGTTTAGTACCTAAATTTAAATATATTCTAAATATTACAACTGACCTTCTGTACACCCTGGCAAGAGTGGTCAAATTTAGTCGAAGCAAGTGTCATGTTTGAGGCTTCCTGTTTCCGTACACTGAAGTTCAACCAAAATTTTTGCTAGCAAGTTATGTAACAATCTATGCATATCAATCATTAAGTAAGCTCATTAAATGCATGTCTCACGTTCACTGCTGCCAAAGAATAACAATTTGTGGAAAAAAATAAATTTTTGTGTCTACCTATAGAAATTACTAATAAGCTCATTAAATGTATCTCATGCTCACTGCTACGAAAAAATAACAATTTTGTCATCAAAATATTATAAACAGTAATGCTTTTCAAACTGGAATTGCTAGGAATGTATGTCTTTCGACAAACAAGTGACAACACCAAATGTAGATAGAATATAAAGCTATCTGCAAACTCAAAAACTTTTTTTTTTTTAATGTTTTGCAAAAAACTGCTGCACTTCTCTAGAGTCTTCACTGCAGGGTTTAAGCTGACGATAAAGTTCTTTTACAGAAAGAGCTAAAATTCGGATAATGGCTTTAACAAAATGCTTAACTGTTGAAGGTTTATGTTTACATATCTTAATTATCACAATACTCAGTACTTTCAACATATTCATCAGTTTTTGTAGATTTAATTTTGTTATTGATAATGGTAATTTGATCTGTAGTAAATGAAAATGGAAAAAAAAACTTGGTGGGCTGATTTTGCTATTATTGTTTCCTTTTTTTAGGCCATATGCAATACCAGGATTGAATAGTAAGCCCCCTCTACCAACAACCATTCCAGAAGAATGGCAAAAGGCTAATGAAGCTCTGCAAGCGGTTCAACAACCAAAAGCTAACAGTACGGAGACTTCAAATATGCAAAATTCTACTGTTCCAACTGAATTTCAAAGTGGTTATGCATGGCCAAATCCGAATATGTATCCAACTTATTCAGGGTAAGTGTTTATTCATGCATTTTGAAACATAGTGGTTTAGACAGTTTTTGTGTAGATTAAACAATTAACTTTGTAAATTTTGGCTATTTTTGGAGCAGATCAGAGATGAAAAAATCAGTAAACCCTTTTTTTTAGCTGCATTTTTTTTTCTTTTAAATTGAGTGTGGGGAAATTTGCATGTATCAGAAATTCAAGATTTATTTTGAGTAATTGAATAAATTTTAATTTTTACTTCATATACTGCCTGCATAATTTTTATTTCATAACACTACTAAATTTGTTTATTTTTCTGCATTTATAGTGTTACCATGCCATCTGTGTTTCATTTTATTTTTAGGCATGTATTAAACTATTTTACATCACATTATGGGAGTGTTTTGATGAAGGAATATTTTAAATACAATTTTTAATATTATCTTCAACTTTAATTATACTTACAATTGCAAATTAGCTAATAAGGTCTGTCTTTTTTTTTAAATCATTTCAATAAATAAAAATTTTAAGACTTTTTTTTCCAAAAAAAACTTTTTTTTTCTTTTGCACCCTGCTATTTCTTTTTCATGCATAGGTGCAAGAACTTCTGTCTTGATGAAATCGCTGAAACCGATAACAGCACGGAGAAAAATTAACTTTATTCTTTCAATTTTTGCTTTCAAAGAAATAAAAAATGAATGAAATGCATTACAAGTTTTCTAGAAGTGCTTGGTTTTCATTGCGTTCCAAATTCCTTCCCCTTCTGATTTAATGAATTGCAAAGTCACCCGATTCGTTCGTCGCCGTGAGTTCTTTTAGACTCCCTTCCCTCTCTTCCATTATGGTCATCAAAGATGCCCTATAATTTTGCTTTTAGGACCTCATTTGGAAAATCTGATAACCTCCCTCTAAACATCCTTTGGATAATCAAAGAATTAAACTTTTGACTTTGGAACTTCGATCCCTTCAAAAAATGCTGAGGAAAAGGTCTTGAACACAATCCTTTCCCTAACATTATGAGTTGCGTCCTACAGTCGCTTTTTTCCAACTTCATTTCAAAAAATTCTGGGGGAGCATCCCGGAACTTTCTATCTCATAACATCATTAAAAGAAGCTGGAAACGTTTTGGAACTTCAGTTTTAAAAAATTGGCATAGAAGAGTCCCTGAATACTATCCTTTCCCCTTACGTAAATCAAACATTGCCTACATGTTTTTAAAAGAAATTTCAATTTCTAAAGGCTTCTAAGGGACTTCTTAAGCCTTACTTACTAAGTAAAAACTTCTCCCCACCCCACCCCACCATTTCCAAATAATATCGGAGATCACCTAAAATACTAATTTTGGAACTGAAGTTTTTACCTTTCTTGGGATGTTTACCTGTAAACACTCCCCTAACATCATCAAAGATGGCCAATCCTCATTGTAATATCAAAAAATAAGTTTTTAGAGTTCAACAAAAAAAAAAAAAAAAAATCCCCCCCCCCCTCCTCTCTTTATTTCTGTTTGAATTTTACATTTAAAATTGTGATCTTGCTACTGAGTCATTCCATGTCAAGTGGATTAGTGGTCCTCACCCGACCATCTCCGATTTGGATTAAATTTTACAGAGGTGAGGCATACCTATGAAACTAACCTGTGAAAATTTTTAGCTTCCAAGATCCAAATCTGGAGGAGCTAGGATCCCACAAAAAATGTGGTCAAATACTTTTTGTCTTTGGAGTATGATATAGCTTGCACCGATGACTACATGAGTGATTGTTTTATGTAGTTACATTTTTGCCTTCAAGTTAAGAACATAAGTTTTATACACAGTCCAGTCACATTAATGTGACCACCACGTACTTTTGACGTCCACGTCAAGTTACCAATCATAAAAGGCACTTGGTAGCACAATGCAGTTGAGGGTGTATAAAGGGTGTGTGATGGCTTTGGAAACCATTTCTATCATTGGCGTAATCAGGGATGAAAATCTTCCTCGGATCCACGATTTTCCGCCTTTTGTATTTTTTCTTTCTTTCCGCGATCAAAAAATTTATGTTGCATAAAATTTAGACAAAAAAAAAAGCACTCATAAAAAAAAATGAAGCTTAAAATGAGTTGGTTTTAAGTTGCAGAGGTTGAAATTATTTCCAACTTCCAAAATGATGGAAATGTTTTTAGGATGCAGCAGGATTGAAATCTCAAGGATGACCTGCAAGTATCAACGAACTATGTACTCTATTTTGGTATGCTGCCAAAAACATAAGTTTCCATTATAGGAGGTAGAAATTAAGAAAGTTCAGCTAAAATATTCGAGATTTTTGTCAAAAAATTGGAAAAATTATTTTGGAAAAATGTTTTTTTAAAAATTTAAAATTTATTTCTTGAGATACACGTGTCTGATTCATCGAAAATTGCAACCCCCCCCCCTTTTTTTTTTTCTGAAAATGACTTAAAAATGAATTGAATGAGCAATTGAAAGGTTTTAAAAATATTTACTTTTGATCTCACGGCCCAAACTAAGAGGAAATCTTGCATGAAGAATTTCGTATAATGTGAAAAAAAATCTATCCGAATTTTTCCTCTTTTTTAACATAGAGCTGTTTTCATCCCTGCGTAATGCAAAAACTGGGCGATTTATCCGACGTCTAAAAGGGCATGATCATTGACTTTCGAGCCAAGGGTGGAAACATTTCCAACATGGCTGAGTTTTTGAGCTGTTCGTTTGCCATCGTGGTAAAAGTGTACTGTGCACAGCAAAATGGGACTGTCAAAAATCAGCACCAGGCAAAATGTGGTGCACCAGGAGCCATAGATGACAGAGGCGAACGACGGCCGTGGAGATGCGTTCGGGTTGATAAACGGGCTACCGTTAAGCAACTGACCCTCCAGATGAACCAAGGGGCTACCAACATCATCTCCCAAACTACTATTTAGCAGACGTTGCTGCGTCTGGGCTCCCAAAGCACAAGACTGGTTCATGCAGATATGCTAACTACTGGCCATCGACCACGAACCCTGGACTTTGCACGCCAGTACCGCAGCTGGGCGTTTACTGAGTGACAACAGGTAGCATTTACTGATGAATCATGGTTTATGCTCCATCAGGCTCATGAACATTGGCGTATAAGGCGTGAAATCTATGAAACTAAACACTCTCAACGATTGCCGAAACGGTCCAAGCTGGAGACAGGAGCATTATGGGCTAGGGAATGTTTTCCTGGCATTCTCTGGGTTCACTCATCATTGTAGAAGGCACAATGAATCAATACAATTACGCATATGGCCTTGCGGACCATATCTACCTCTATATGTGCATTGTTTTTTCTCAGGATGATGGCATCTACCAGCAGGACAATGCGAAGTGCCATACAGCTGCCAGTGTACGTGCGTGGTTTGAAGAGCACCATAATGAGTTTACCTTTCTTCCCTGGCCAGCAAACTCTCCTGGTTCAAAGAAAATCGAAAATATGTAGGACCATCTCGATCATTTTATTTGCTCCATGGATCTTCATCCGCGTAATCTAGCCCAGCTGGCCACAGCACTGGAGTCGGCATGGCTCAAACTACCAGTGAACACCTTCAGGGGCCTAAATAAATCTCTTCTTACACGTCTTGCAGCAGTCCGCTCTGCGAAAGGTGGTTTTTCAGGCTTTTGATAGGTGGTCACATTAATGTGACTGGACTGTGTAGTTGTTTCTTAATTGTTTTATAAAAACAGTATATGATTAAACTATGTTGTCTTTTGTTATTAGGTACAATCCGTATGCTCCTAATTATGGTTATTTTCAATACGTAAGTATTTCTGAATATCAACATTGTCTAAATGTTTTATTTCTCACTCCTAAAAAAAGGGCAAACTGTCCCTAGTCAAAAATTAGAAGTGTGTTCCTTTCATATACGATCAAACCTTGATGTCTGAAATAAGGCTCGATGATAACTAAATTTGCATTTTGCGATATATCGGAATGTGAACATCATGATATGTCGATCTATCATTTTAATTAGTAGATTCTTCATTTTACCCAATCCCAGGCATTTATTTTTAAAAGCTGGTAGGGGGAGTTCCCTCATTGCCAGCGCTCATGGACATACCTAAACATGAAATGAACCTGAATAATAGTATATTTTGTGGTTTTTAAACGTATTTCGTAGTTTTTTTTTTTTTTTTACAATGAATTTAATCCCATTCATTTGATATTAATAAGAGTCATTTAAAAATGTCAAAAAAGAATTTTCAGCACTAATAAAAAAAATGAAATTAATTTTACTTTAATAGTATGAATCTGTTTTATTTATTTTTAAAAGCCAAGGGGTGAAAGCAGTAGTTAGTCGTACTTTGTGACCGAAAATTCTGATTAGACTCCTAAATTTTCAAACGTAGGTGCCAAATTTGACACATTTCGTGTAAGTGCACCCCCTGCGGGGCACCATGCGTGAAAAGAGTAATAATGAAAGAGAATTACTTGCTGTTCAAGGAATGTAGTTACAGTTGACAATTTTCAATGCATTTAACAGTCAAAATACATAACTAAGAATGGAGTCAACAACAACAACAAAAAAAAAAACACTGATAATTTTTAAAAAATATCTTATTAAGATCTTGGCAAGTTATCTGCTCTGTAATTTTGTGAAAGTTAAATTAAATATTCAGTGTAAAATAAACTGGCTATTATTTTCGAAAACCTTTCCTGTATTATTTCTTATGAAAAAAATTTTAAAAGATACATTTTAGCATTGAGATTAACTATTCATGCAACCATGTTTTTCTTTTTATTTTAGAATCTTAATTACATGATGAGTAGCAATGCTCCAGTTTATGCAACTCAAATGGCTCCTTCGAATCCAAGTCTGCCAATGCTTTCAAATTCTATAGCAGACACTAAATGTGATAAGTCTAAACCAGAAGAATTAAGTACTAAAAACATTTCAGTTTCTTCTTTAGCTTCACAACCTCCTCCACCACCTCCGTCGTCACCACCTTCCTCCATTCATAATGAGAACTCATTTTTTAAGCATTCATACAAACGTAAGTACATATGAATGAGACAAGGTAGTTATAAATTCAAGTAATCTTATTAACTGTTAATACATTGAAAGTGAAGACATCAGTGGCGTACAAAGACAAATCATGTCAGGGGGGGGGGGGTTGGAGAACCTAAAGGAAATGTAGCTAAGAAAAGTACATGTCTTGGATCTCTGCCTCAATGCCTGTTTAAGTCAACAAAAATACATCATTATGAAAAAAAAACTTTTTATCATTAAATATTTATTGTGCAGAACATGGACATAGAGAAATTTAAAAAATTTCATCATTGAAAAAGGTGTTGCTGAAACACTTGTTTGTAATATTTTGTCAAATTAACACTCTACTAATGTTAATTTTACTATTGTTCCCAATATAGGGTTGCAATTCAATTTTTGCTAAAATTTATTGAACAGAAATAGATGATTGAAAATCATGAATCTGCATTTCTGAAACATAGATTTGTAATAAAAACGAGCCAAATGGAATAATAGGATAATCATAAACATGACATACAGTAAAACAGACTTGTCAAAACAAAAAAAAAATATATATTTCTTTTAATTTTGTCCTATACTTAATTATCTGTTCTAAAAAATTTGCTCATTTTGGGATTTCAAAGAAAAAAAAAAGAGAAATTTAGGAAAAAACGTAGCCTATATTTTTAAAATTTGTTTTGAAAATTTCGGAGAGGGCTACAGCCCTATCAGCTCACCCCCCTGAGTACGCCACTGAAAGACATATTTTTAAAAAGTTCTGAATGGCATTGTGTTTACTATATTTATTTTTGTATGCTTGTGTATTTAGGGTTTCTTCAATATATTATTTACATTTTATACTTGATTGATCTTTTCCCATCATCCAGGACAATTGTTCTCAACCGTTTTAAATCTATTGCCCCCCTCTAAAGATTGCCCTCCCCCCCCCATCACTCATGCTTGAAAAAACTAACTTGGTGGCAATACTGAACATAAATATTATTGAAAAAAAATGCCCACTTTTAATTTGTAGAAAACGTGCATAATAATGCAGCTTCACCCCGCTCTCTCTTAAACTAAAATAGTAAATGAATAAAAGTACCATTTTAAGTTTTTTTTTTTTCTTTTCCAAATCATACTTGTAGATATTTGATAATCAGAATTTGGGGATTGAAAATCACTCAGACTTAAAGCTAAGTTTTTTTAAAAAAAAAAGAAAGGGTAAAAACTGAAAATTTGAAAATTCATAAATTTGGTGATAAAATGTTCAATGGAAATACGTGGAGTCTTATTATATTAATCAACCCCACTCACGAATTTCTTGCCCCCTTGAAGAGCAAAATCACCTCCAGGTTGGTAACCACTGATCCAGAATGTTAATTTACACAAAAAAAAAAAATCTCAAGTTTATGTACTTTTTTTCTGCCTTGTAGAAGTTTAAGGAGAAATTATGTTTTAATTTTTTTTATTTTGTGTTGTAGAAGCCCCTGGAAGTGGTGGCATAAAGTTTAGTCTTCCAAAGAAAACTCCTCCAAGTAAAAATTTTCAGTCACCAGAACCTCAAATTAAGGAAAATACTTTTCAGAACAGAGGTGAAGGTTCAAACAAAAGTGAAGCAAATCAACAGTCTTATTTGTTGCATCAAAACTCGTAAGTATAAAGTTTATCAACCGTATTATTATATTTCAAGTATTAAATTCTCGGTTATAGAATGAAATTGTCATCTGGTTTGGAATTCCAGTGAACTTAGGCTACAACATGTTTTTGCACAATTTTAACAAGGCTAAAAATCCCCAATGCTTTTGGGAATTCTCACTTTTTTGGGATTTTTGCCTAAATTCTGCTTTTACTATGAATTTTACCCAATATCCTCTGTGTTATTATTTTCCCTAATTCTACTTTTTACCCATCACTTGTCCCATGAAAGCTGAAAGCACAAGATGGCTTCCTACGAGCTGTTTTGAAACAAATGGACGCGTTTGGTGCCTGTTTTTGAGTTGAGCCACTGTTGCCACCCATTGACCCTTTGATTTCTGTTAGATTCATTTCTCCATCTTGTGTTGAAAACCGAAAGTTGTGCTGCGGTATTGTTCAATGTGAGGATGGATACGATCCGTACACATTTTCTAGCGATGACCTGGCTCCACATCTACACTAAGTAAGTTTAAAGTTGAAAAAGAGTACTGCAGGAGCCTGTATCTTAAGTGAGCATTTTCTCCCATTTGGTACATCCAATACTGTGTTTACCGGTAAGGTTGAGACGATCAGACTAGCTCATCTTACTGCCCGCCCTCGACTGAACGAGAATGCTGTTATCTTTTCAGAATCTCAGACAATGATTCTCCTGATTGCCAACTGTCTCAGAGAACCCAAATCTATGTCCGCACAACAATGCAGACAACTTATGAGAGACCTATTTGACAAGTACAAAGTAGTCTCATTGCAATGGATACCATCCCATTTCGGTATCCCTGGGAATGAAGCAGTTGAGCGGGCAAAGAAAGGGTGCCTGGTCAAGCAAGCTACCTGCCACTCAATTTCCTACAGGTCCGCTGCATCAAAAAACAATCGTCTCGTAAAAAATAACCATTCTTTTTCAAGCAAAGAACAGGCTAAAGGCAAGCCATGGACAAGCACTCTTGACTCCCTCCCCGTCCAAGCAAGATGGAGTTTGGTTTGGGCTTTTCACCTGATAGGACATGACCGCCTCTATCAGCATATCTACAAAATTGATGTGGTAACAAGTCCTTCTTGCCCTGTCTGTGGGAGTAGGAATGCGAACATCTTACTGCGGGCTCTGGCCTCAAATCAGGCAGCTTGGTGTCCTGTTATTGGGAAGCAAGAATACTCTCGAACTGCTAATTTTTGTATTTTTCTTCTTTTTACTTTTCGTTTGATTTTGATGTATTCTTGTTCTTTTGTTTTGCATTGCATTTTAATTTCAAGTCTTTTTATTCCTGTAACTTTCTGTTTTTCTGTTTGGCAACAAATATGTTTTTATCTCTCTTTAATATTTTGCCTGCAGTATTAGAAATTAAAAAAAAAACTTTTTACTTGTTTCATTTGTAATTTTTATCTACTTTTCCTGAATTTAAGATAGAAAAATTAAGACTCCTAGAAGCGCGTTTTGGCGTAATTCAATTTTTTGTTTTATTACCTGCCAACTTTTAGACGGTAGGCATAAAAGTTCCGCATTTGAGGGTTAATGTGCTTTTGCAAAGTGAATATGCTGCCTCAGGATTACACTGATGCTCATTAATTCATGTCTCTTTTTTGTTATATTGCTTTCAAACGCCTGGATTTGGATGCTAAATCTTGCAAGACTACATAATTTCATATATTATCTTCCTTTATGGCAGTCATTCAAAATAAATCAATGTTCTCACTTTTCCTATTAAACAATTTTATGACTCGTTAAGCTGCCCAAGCTCTTCTAAGTGCCAACTAAAACAAAAAAATCGGTCTGAATTCGTATAGTTTTTAAATTTTTTGGTGTGTGTGTGTGTGTGTGTGTTTTAACCTTTTTAAGGTCTTAAAAAGTACTCGATTTTTTTAACAGAGGTTCATACTTTTTCCCTAAAAGTTCTTGCATGATTATTTTTCCTTTCACAGTAATTGTAATTCTTGTATTTTCCTTTTTTTTTTAAATCACAAAAAAATATTCTTCTATAAATTCTACGTTCATTTTTTCTGATTACATTGGCATGAACTATTCAGAAAATTTACTTCTTCACAACTGTTCAGGATAGCAGATTAACCAGAATACCATGGAGCATTAGGTGATTGTCGAAAATAGATACATAAAAAGGTCTGGCATTGATTTTATTTTTTTAACCAGTTTTAGTTTGAAGAAGACATATTAATTTGTGATAGACTTTTGCTGTTAGTATCTGTTTTAAAATGTTTATTATGTTAGTGCTCAAAATGCTTAAATATTTTAATAAAAATCTATCTTTATTTCATAGAAGTTCTGCAGCTGATATTGAGAAATATTCACTTCCTCTCAGGTAATAATAAGTATTTTATATGTTTCATTGATATTTTGCCTAACAATATGAATGAATCTTATTAGCAAAAAGTTTTAATGCTTTAGAGGATTTAACTAATGTTTAAGAACTGAAGGGGTATATTTGTTTAATTTTTAAATACCTTGAATTTCAATCAAAATTATTTGTTAAACTTTTGTGGTCCTTGCCCCCAAAAGCAGAATACTGTTAAATTTGGGATGTACGTCGCAGAACAGATACTTAAGCTGCAAAACAATTCTGTTCAAATGTGGCGGAAAATTCCGTAACGTTTTCTGCAGAGAAGGCTTTCTGCAAATAGTTTTTATTACTAAGGATATAATTTTGCAGAAATTCAGCGCAATTTCCGCAGATTTCTTCAAATTTTCCTGTAAATTACACTTACTAGGCAGAGAATTAAAAAGTCTAATTTTTTGCCACATTTACAGAAACTTTAGATTTACTTTTGAGTGGCATAAAATCTGCAGAATTGCTCAAAATTACATGTTTAGTTCAAAGATATTTGCAGAATATTATCTTTGGCTACACCTGTTTTGTGCTCCTTTTAAGCACAATTCCTCGAACACTGACCCGTAAGTGATTAGCTATATAAGACAACAATTTTCTATTCAACATCTTTATGTAGCCGTCACTTGGTTGCAGCACTATTGCCCTCATTCTGTTATTCTAAGTGAAAACATTGCTTCTTCTTCAATGTCAAAGCACTCAGAGCTCCTTGATTTTTGGACGAACAGAAGCAGCACTTCTAGCTGCCAAGAATGGAGGCTTAGTACAAGGTTTTTCAGTTTTTGTCAAGAATGTATTTCTTAACAGGGCTTGAAAATTATATTGCCCGACATGCCCGGGGCATGTTAAAAAATTCAGATTGGGCATGAATCTTCAACCCTTACATGCCCAGCTGGCCATGTAATTTTACGATCAAATATTTCTTTCCTAAACTTTATTTCGTATTTTTGAAAAAAATTACCATATATGTTAAGATTGAAATAATTCTTAATTCAGATACAAAACTGCAAATTTAATATTTTGTCTGTTTAACATGTTGACTGCCCAAGTAGGAGATGATAATTTGTAGTACAGTCGACGCTCGATATAACGACCGCCTCCGTTCTACAGAAAACGGTCTTTATAACGACTGGTCACTATAAGAGGTAGAGCATAGAGTATATTGGAATACAGTTGGGGGTTTTCTCACCCGTCGTTATATTAGGATGGTCTTTATTGCGGATGGTCGTTATAACGAGCGTCGACTGTATATCCTTTTAGCTGACAGAATAGAATTTGAGTTAGCTTATATGTGATTTGCTGTTTTCCTCCAGATTAGAATTTGTCTTTTACAATGACATTAATATGGATATTTGACTTCTGAGGAGATGAAAGTAAAGCTAATTGACAGGTACATTGTATTTAGCCCAGCTCATATGCTACGTATGTTTTGTAGCTTGGCAATCAACGTCTTAACACTGTAGGACAAATTCAAATGTTTTTATTAAAACAACAAAAATAAAACTTGGCAGGTAAAAATTTTATTCTGGCATGTACTTTTTAGACAAACATGCCCGGCAGGGCATGTAAAATTTTAAAGATTTTTCGAGCCCTGTTTCTTAAGTTTTAATTTCATGCTTTTTTCTGCAGTAAGACTGTGTACTGAACAAATGAACAAATATTCCTTTTATAGACCTGTATGATGTAGTTCTGATTTTGGGATCACTGTTTTAAAAAGTCACAATTCTTCGTGTACAGTGCTTGAAGTACTTGCAAAACAATTTTGGTCTAGTGATTTTATGTTGCAAAACATCATAAAAGGTTCTGCCTTTGGTGCCCTTATGAAGGAATAAAATTACATTTTAAGGTTGAATTACACTACAATTCCTACTTAAAAATGCATATCATATGAATTACTTATTCAAAAACCTCAGTATTTTTTTTTCTCTCTCTTTGTCAGCAGTGTTTCTTTCACATTAAAAGATGTTATTTAGCACTGATTTATTTGTATTAACATTCTGACCTTCACAATTACTTCTGTAGACAGTCAAACCTGGTTAAAACAAATCCCAATTACCTTTAAAATCAGTTTGCCTTTATTGAAGAACAATACTATGCAAACCATAAGTGGAGGATTGGAAATGTTCATCTTGGCAGTCAAAAGAGCATAGAGAAATGTTCATCTTGGCAGTCAAAAGAGTCTTAAGCATGTTCAAAATAAAGAGGTTCAACTGTAGTGTGGTCAACACAGGTTTTACTATAATAAAAATTTCTTAATTTTTTATTTTGTTACATAAATGTCTGCTAAACTAGTGTCTGTTCATAGCTTTAATACAATTTCATGCATTCATTTTCAGGCAATACGTTGATGCTAGTTTTTCAAGATGTAAAGATGATAAGGATAAGGATCAGGTTCAAATCTTTTTGCGTGCCAAGTTGCTGAAAGCTGAAAGAGAGGGTACTCTTCAAATTATAGATTGGGACAATGAACCTTTACCAAGGTATTTCACCATTTTGTATCCTGCATATTTTGTCTGCTTTTGTGTAGGTTGTTTAGTTCTTGACAAAACTTATTATTTTCTTCGTTTTATTTTTTCTTCCTTTTGAAAATGAAGTTATATTTATTTTTTGAGTGTGGTTTTAAATCAACTCGAAACTACTTTGATACCCCCACCCCACCCAATCGGAAATTTGGCGACTTTTTTCTCACCAAGCAAAATACCTTAAAATCCAAAAATTGTTGCCACAAAACTTTTTATAAAAAACTCAAAAACTGGTACAAAATACAAGAAAATGCTAAATTTGGCAGCAGCAAAAACCTAAAAGTTGAAAAAAACTAAATTGGCAATACCAAAATAGGAAACAGCAACCCTAAAAAGTTTGTAGGGAGTGGGAGTGCTATATTTGGCGCTTAGTTTTTGGGGGTATATCAAAGTTATACCATCAACTCTATCTATGGCTGACACCCATATGTCACAGCCACAGTAATTTTCTTTCATCTCGTAGAAATTGAAAAGATATGGTAAATACAAAAAAGTCGCATTCCGAAATTAAAGAAAAAAAATCTGCAGTTTAAACATGCTTGAGTCCCCGGAATACCAAATTTCAGATTTCATAATAGACTCCTGTAACATTTAGTTCTTACAGTTCCTATAATTTTCTTTAAAATCCTATATTTTTTCCAAAGAACTCCTCTGTTTTTGTACTATTTGGCAAAAGTCACTTTTATGCTTGATAGAAACAGAACTTTGAAGTCCTTAAATTTCTGTTGTCTTCAAAAACTTTGATTTGAAATCTTTATTTTAAAGTGGGTTGTGCTGTATGCTTTTTGATATTATGTTTTGTTTTATTTAATAGTCTATATAGTGAAACTGTGAAAAAAGAGCAGAAAATGACACCACCTTTCAAACCCCAGGTAGCATTTAGGACAGCTAATTCTCAGAGTCCCAAGCATTATTTCCAGCATAGAAATAATTACACCAATCGCTCTAGGTCTAGGTAAAGATTTTTTATGTGAATTATTATAGTCATTTAGTTTTTTTCTTTTTTTCCTGCCTATATTGTTTTTTAATGTTATAGATCAAGGTCAAGATCTTATTCTCGCTCTAGATCAAGATCCCGCACCCCACCAAGAAAAGTCTTCAGAAGAAAACGACATTCTAGGTATAAAACATTTCTATATTTTCAAATTATGCAAGAAACATGATCAAAAAATCTGGTCATACAAAAAACCGCACAGAGCTCTGAACTTATAATGTGTGCTGTTTGCAATTTTCTCAACTTACTGAAAAACATTTTTTTTATTTTCAATGGCAAATAAAAGAAAAAAGTTTTTACAATAAACAAAATAACTAATAAACCAATAAATAACAAGCAAAAACAGTAAGGACAATAAAATTACAGAATGAGAAGTCTATAGATCCATTTGGTCTCTAGCCTCTCAATAACGCCCCCACGAACTCTTAGAGACGAGCCCAGGGAAGCGCTTAAGCTGGGTACAGTCCATAGGTTATTTGTAAGTTACCAAGCTCGCAGTTTGGGTCATTGAAAACATTGATATAGTGCAAATGCTTAGCAAAGCAGTCCTGGCCAGTAGTTAGATGAAATTCAGCTACTGCTTTCATTCTTGGTCAATCAAAGACATGTTGAATAATATAGCTGAAAACTGGGAAATTTGGTTAGTAGCCAGTGGCCAGTGGACTCAATTATATTACTCTCCACTTTTTAAAGTTAGTCGCCACTTTTTAAAACTGCAACTAACGAAGCACTGTTAATACGTTTTACGTTTTATATGTTTTTAAATGGGTTCCAGAAGCGTTTAATACATATTGATGTAAACCAACAAGTTGTATATTTATTTGTATGTTCCTTTATACAGTCCCTTTAAAATCGTATAAACGGTGCTTCACTTTATGTTTCAAATTTTTATGAATAAGGAAAAAAAAGTATCAGAATATCGCTCACGTAAGAAAGGTGATACAACTCAAAAGCACAAAATTTTACAGAAGAGACAGAAAAGAATTTAAACTTTAAGTATAGCAAAAAACAAGGAAAAGTTCAGTTTTAGAGCATTAGTAACTGATTTTGCAAGCCATAGGGACCCTTATGATTTTTTTTTTTTTTTGTAACAACATCTCAAACTGTTATATATTTCTACATGAACCGCAAAATTTACCCATTTGCTCAGTCATAAATAAGATCAAGTCAAAAGTAATTAACCAGTTTCATACTCTATTCATTATACTTAACTAACATTTTATATAGAACAAAAATGCATAGTTATACGTGTCTTCTCTATATATATTTGCTGATTTTCTGACTAAAAGAATGTACCGTATTTTCGGGTAGATAAGACGCACCACCGTATACGCCACACTTCGCAAAATACGGGAGAAAAAAAATGCGTTTCATCAGATACGCTGCATCTGCATCGGCGTATAAGCTGCATAAAACTGTCACAAATTCAATCTGCGAGAACCTACACCTACCCTGTATAACTGGTATTGACATCGTTCAAAAACAATGACAAAGAATTAGTAACATTGATTTGAAAACAGTCTTTCAATATTATAAATAAATAAAACATTGCAACATTTTGGCGATAACTGCAACTTATAGTAACCCTGTTCTGCTACAGTTGGTTTCTACTGCAACCCAACTTCCCATCCTCAGGGCAACTGTGGTGGGTGTTTTTTTTTTAATTATTTGTTTTATTTGTTTTTCACCTTGGTTATGGTTGATGTTTTTTTTTTCTTGATTTATTCCATTTCCTTATCCGATCTAGGAGAATAAAATAACATCTGAATAAGCAGAAATGCTATCACCCTTTTCAAAATAGATCTTTTCAAGGGCGTTGCAGTTCTGGGTTTTTGATGTCAGACTCTAATTTGTTTTGTTTTTAAGCAATAACTAAACATAACATGAACTTTGAAAAAAAAAAAAAAAAACTTTTACATCCTATAAGCCGCCATGGCGTATAAGCCGCAGGAGTTAAAATTCAGCTTTTAAACACGTATAAGCCGCAGGAGTTAAAATTCAGATCTTAAGACCAAGTTATTTGAAACTTTTAGTGGTAGGTTGCATAAGTTCGGTAACAACAATATGAAATTTATTCTCCACACATGGATTAAAAGGTTGAAATTAATGTCCAAAAGTTCCTTAAGTTCTAAAAAAAGAATAAAAAAGAAAAAAAATCAAGCATTTAGTTTTTGTCGTTATGCTTTTATATATCTCTCCTCCCCCAAAATTTTCCTTACTGCAAATTTACAGCGATTATGTTGGTTACTATTTATAATATTCAGCATATAAACCTGTATAAATGGCATTCCAAAACTTTTAAGGTAATACATTTTTTACTAGCCGTTTTTATAATTTTTATGCCTTCATTTCTAAAAGAGCAATCCCTTCTCTTCTGAAATGGAATTTTTCCCTTTTTTTTTAGTGTTTTTCTATAAATAGGAATTTATTTAAAGCAGAAGTAATGATATATTTTAAGTTACACAAATTATGTTTTCATAGCCTTTCTTACAATTTTGACCTACTGTGACCTTTACAAAACAACAAATTACATACAATACACCGCCAACTCGGCTATTTCGATCCATGGACTTGGTGTATTGTATGTTTCTACCTTAGCCCTTGCTTAGGGGCGGTTACTCACTGCTTTATCAAATTACAGTTGAACTCCAATAACTCGACACACGCAGATAACTCAACAACCTCAATAAGTGGACATTTTATTTTCTCAAGGCTAGTCCAAAGTTAATTTCAATGGGTGTAAACTTCTCTAACTTGACACACAATTTTTACACGAATCGATCCACTTGTTATTTTGGTCCACGCTACCAATATTCTTTCACATTAACCTTTTCTGAAAATTCTGCAGTTTGTGTGTCAATCAATTCCTTATTTTCCGGAAAGAGCTCTTTTTGAGAATTCCCACTAGTACCCAGAGGAGACAGCCACCACACTCAGCTGTTGGTGCAGTCAAGGGTTAAGAAGGGTTAAAGAAATGTACCTAGAACAGTCGAGAAAATAAACATGGCAGCTCCAACACACGTTTTTCAAACAAAGGTGAGCAGGGCTTTTCTCCTTGACAAGTAGCTGTTATCTCTTTTCACAAATTATGGATTTCCTAATTAAGTATTCAAAATCAACCTATTTATTTTGCTTCAATCTTTTCAAACATAAAAGGGTCAATTATTGATGTTTTTTTATAAATATTGATGGTTGGCACTAGTAAATAAGCAATACAGAATACACTACAATAGCTAAATTTATGGAACCTTGGTAAGTTGACACCTGCTTAATTCGACACATTTTCATGATCCCTTGGAGTGTCGAATTACCAAGGTTCCACTCTATGTTGAAACTCACTCCCAATAATTTATAGATGTCATCACAATATTTGCTACTGTTATGACTTGGACTGAAGTGAAGAACCTTTTTTCTGAAATTTTATTTCCCTTTATAGCTTATCTGACTCAAGTGATGATAGTAGAGGCTCAAGGAAAGCTCTTAATTCAAGTATTGTTGGACCAGTAGATTTTCGAAATGCAAAAAGCAATAATAACTTAAACAAAAGCAAGAAGAAGAAGAAAAAGAATAAAATGTAAGTTCATGCAAATTTTAATATCTTCTAACTTTTTTTTTTTTTTTTTTCAATGTATTAATATTTTTATTTGATGAAATCAGGACATTTGCTGTAGAATCAGAATTCACCACTGATGAGCGTCTGCAAAAAAGGGCAGCTCGTTTTGAGAACAAAAATGGAAAGAATATTAAGAGTAGTATGGTTTTCACAGTCACAACTGAAATGGAATCTCCCAAATTTGTAAGTATTTGTTGATTATTTAATCTTATTTCAGTAAGTTCTTTTAATTGAACAGGTGAATGAAACATATTTATATTAGCTAGAAAGCGTAGATAATGTTACAAACAAGCCTTATTTGGGGATGGGGGGGGGGGGGGTTAAAGCATTTATGCTACATCGCCATTCAACTCTAGCTCAGGATTCCTTTGAAATTTAAGAGTAGATATGGTGTTTGCAAGATACTCCCTTTTATCTTTTTGAAATTTGCTCTTGGCTCCAACCGAACACAATCAATCTTGTATCATATCATTTAACGAACTGGACAAATATGTACCACCTCTTTCCGACTCTTGCTACGTACAGTTTTGAAGAGACTTTCCATAACATGTGTAAAATGTACTAGTTTTCTTTCTTTTTCCCTTCTCAATATCTTTTAATTAAATGCTTAGTGTCTTGAAGCTTAAATTTCAAAATAATTAAACGCTCTCCTTTCAATGTCTTCATATTTTTCTAGTAATGTTATCAGGCATTTTTTTAAGTTTTAAAAACATTATTGCATCATGGAATAAGTTCAATATCTATTTAAAATGCTTAATACCTGGTGTGGGAAGGGCTATATTTGTTTTTACCCAATAGTAAAGATCAATTTTCTAATTTAATGATTAAAGTAGGAATGAAAAGTATTGTGTAAGAGCGATGCCATTTTACGCAAGTCTTTATTAGCTAAAGTTTTTTTTTAGCTCTGTTCTCAAATCAAAACGCGTGGAACTTCTTTAAGAAATAACTGATGACTGAATTTACTAATAGCAACTTTTTGTATGTGAATATTTGTCCTAATACATAAACAAAAGAACATGCAAATAAAACTTAGATAACATTATCCAAAAAGTATAAGGCAGGAATTCAAGTGAAACACGGACGATCGCAACTCACCATTGCAATCGCAAATTCCTAAATTTGGATAAGTTGCAATCGCTATAAATGCTAATCGCACTGACGTCACTACGGGTGGAGCCAATAAGAGCTCACAAGCAGTCAGCGATCTCCTCTTATTCGCCAAGTAGGCTGTGACGTTTTATCTAGCTCGTTTTTCATAGGCAAACGTCACGCTGACGTCACGATGTTTTTATAATTCACTTCCAGTAGCGATTGCAATCTGCGATCGCCTGTTTCACTTGAATTCCTACCTTAGTTAGAAATAAAACATGGGCTTATGGAATAAAGACTTCAACATCAAAACAGTTAAACCAATCAAGTTCAAATGGTGTTAAATCTCTAAATGCGTTGGACATATTAGAATATCTTAATAATATACTACTGAACTATTATGTACAATTAAGTTTTAAAAAAAATGTAAAAAGTGTGTAATAAAATCATTTTTGAAAGTGGGTCAGTGAAATTAATCTTTTTTACTTTTTGCACCCATTTTAAAAAGTCCTATGTTTTTTATTGCTAAACAGGTTCTCTATTTTAATCATTCTCTCTCTCTCTCTTTTTAGCCTACTTTCCCGTTAAAAATAAAAGAGATGATAAAAGCATTAAAAGTGGCTTAATGCATCTAAAAAATATCGCCTAGTCCAAAACAACGTCAAAAAGAAACAAAAAAGTAAAATATCTAAAAATTGGAAAGTATGGTATTGAGATGAGGAATTTGTGTGTTAGTCTGTCGGTCTGTCTGTCTGCCCCCCCCCCCCCCCCCAATAACTTTTGAATGAACATTCCGATTTGAACGAACTTTTTTTGTTGGTAAGATCTCGGCGAATACAGCTCATTCCCATATTTGATTTTTTGATTTGAATAATTTTTGGTTCAGCTTCGAACCATTCAAACAACCTGTCCCGCGATGCTAACTTTTTAGTGAACAGTCCGATTTGAAAAAACTTTTTTTTGTTCGAAAGATCTTAGCAAAAATACTTCATTTCCGTTTTTAAATTTCCAATTTGAACAATTTTTCATTCAGCATTGAACCGTTCAAACAAGCTCTCACCCCTAATAACTTTTGAGTGAACAATCTGATTTGAACAAACTTTTTTTTTATTCGAAAGATCTCGGCAAGGATACGTCATTACCGTATTTAACTTTTCAATTTGAACATTTTTTTGTTCAACATTGAACCTTTCAAACAACCTTTCCCCACCTAATAACTTTTAAGTGAACCGTCCGAATTGAAAAAACTTTTTTTTGTTCGAAAGATCTCGGAGAGGCTCATTCCCATATTTCACTTTTTGATTTGAACCATTTTTCGTTCAATATTGAACCGTTCAGAAAAAAATTTAACATTAGCGCCTACGGGGAATTTAAGTTGAATGTTGATCCTGAACTTAAAGGCAGATTTCCTTCTAACTACTTTGTACGAAAATGGTTTTGATAAATAATGTATGTAAAGTACTTTTCTGAATTATCTTCCGTGAGGACTCGAATTCCGACTCCGCAAACATGGCGGAAATGCAGGCTCAGAAAAAAATGACCGACTTTCAGACGATTTTTTTGTTTATTTATTTGTTTGTTTTGTTTTATTTATTTATTTTATTTTTTTTTTTTTTAGACAGACGATTTTTTTTTGTTAACAAAAATTTTTATTCACGAGAGCATTTTATTCTTTATTTATATTTAATGACTGGCAACGGATTAAAAATGAAATTCGAGACATTTTATTAACGAACAAGTTTTTTTTTCTTTCTTTAATAAAATGTGTTTTGATGTTCTTTGTACTTTTATTCATTCTTTAAAAGGTGCGACAAAACTTTATTTACTTATTATGTGTCTATTTTATGTGATGAAAGTGGTATATTTTGCTTTTAGATATCAGCTTTAAGTGCTATAAAGGTATGTTTGGCATAGTTTTCAGTTTCAGATAATCAATAGAATATTGATCAGATGCTAGAATGCCGATGTCGATGTACAGGAAAGTAGGCTCGTTTAGCTCTTGTTGTTTAATTTGTTATTGTATCATGAATTACCTTAAAGTGTAATTTGTTCTTACAGATTATAGATGAAAATGGTGATGGTGTGTGGGATTCTGATGCTATCATAGGAACATGCCAAGACTTGGAAAAGCCATTTTTGCGTTTAACAGGGGTATGTATTTGATTTTAAGGACATAAGTATCTGCACTAGGTGTTCTAATTATGTATCTCTTACTGTGTTGAACATATGTTTTAATGCATTTATTAGGTAAATACATAAATTGTCCTTTTGCAGGCTGTTGATCCTTCTGGTGTTCGGCCAGAAGAGATATTAAGGAAATCTTTAGCTCATGTGAAAAAATGCTGGGTTGAAAAGCAAGATTATCACTATGTATGTGAGCAACTAAAGTCTATCAGACAGGATTTAGTGGTAAGCTTTTTTACTGATGCATCATGTATGCACTTTTCATTTGTATAATCCGTCCTGTCATTTATAATATGCTTTGGCATATGATTGACCAACATCAAATATTGCTCGAGCCTCACCAGGAGCCCACTTAGTGGAATCCTCGGGTGGTAACACCTTAGACTTATGGCTAAAAATGTAATATTGATAAACTCAGTGTTAGGAAGAAAGGCTATATTGACTAAGTAAAAAGTGAAACTAATGAGATAATTTTTTTTAGATTTGTAAAGTTTAAGTTAAAAAATTATTTAAATCTATGATTTTTTTTTTTTTTTTTTCTTTTTTTAATCATTTGATTTTGATCGTTGACACCCTATATTTAGGTATAACACAAAAACATTTTTTGTACTGGACAAAAACAATGTTAAACTTTGTTAATCATAGAAAAAAAAAATAAGTTCTTCCTTACAATTCTCTAAGAACCCCTGATTAAACGGAATCTTGTACTTTTGAAATGCTACTGCATATAAAAAACATGTAATAAAATAAAACTTTTTTGTGTAAATTTTATAATTCATACGTTATAACATTCTAGGTTCAGTGCATACGAAATTCTTTTACAATTGAAGTTTATGAAACACATGCTCGGATTGCATTAGAAAAAGTAAGTATTGTAGTGTTTTTAATTATTCATGTTCTAGTTAGAAGTTTAATATTTAAAAACATGCCAAATCTCTTCTAGGGAGATAGAACTGAATTTAACCAGTGTCAGTCTCAACTTAAAGTTTTATACCAAGAAATTGGCAAAGGCAATGCTCTGGAATTTAAAGGATACCATATACTTTACACAATTTTTACTGAAAATACTTTAGGTATGTCAATTTTTATACTTGTTACTTAGTGCTGTATTGCTTGTTTTTGTAGAATTGCCACTCTACTGTATACATTTAGTTTTAGTGAGAAAAGTAGCATATAATACTTTGGTGCATATGGAAATTAAATTATCCTACAGCTTGCATGTAAGTCTGTTTTCACTTAGGATACTGAACATAAAAAATATTCAAACAAAAAAAAACATTGGAATGTGAGTATTATAAATTAGTGAATACATTATTCAGAAATTTATATTTACATTGAAGCGTTTTTTAATATTTGCATTGTACAAAAAATTTTGAAAACCTCATTTTTCCTAACTAGAAATAAACTCCTCCGAGGAAGAGAGAGACTTTTTTCCCCTAAAAATTTCTTCACACAAATAAAAATCGCCTCTCTGTAAATTGCATAAACATGGTCTCTACACAAAGCTTTTGAAGGGTTTTTTGGGCGAAGGAGAGGGGGACACCATTGCTAGGCAAGCCACTACTTTAGGTAATGCCTATAACTTTAATTATAACGTGATATTAGTTAGCATGTATCATTAATCTGGGGCTAATTAGTTATTTGCGATGCATGCTTTAAGCTCCAATCTGCAATTTAAAAAAAAAACTCTAAGCCTTTTGTAAAACAAAAAAATTTGCATAAAATCGTTTTTGTTTAATAAATTTGAACCTGTTTCTCATCTCAGTATCTGGCTTCATTTCCATGTAGCATGTCTGCATTACTCTTTCTACCACATATTGCTATATATTCTCGCTTGTTAACCCGTTCGCGACCGTGATCACACCGGCGTGATAGCGACTTTCTCCCTCCAGCGCCTGCGATATCAAATGCGTGGTAAGCCTTTCCGTGCTCTGGGAACCGCAAGCAGGCCGGTGTGATCCGAGTTCGGAACAGTTTATTTGAATTTTTAAATGACACTAGATGGCGGTTGAAATCCGTTACTTTTTCTAATAAGGTTTTACAGAATGTTGACCTTCAATTTATGCACTGGGTTCCCTGTTTTTTTTTTACTAAAAAAAAATTTTTTTTTGCTGCAGTCTTTTAGCTGGATTAGTCTTTTAGAGGGCTGTGATTTATGGCCTTTGCTTTTTCTGTTCTTGTTAATATTTTAGTGAAATGTAAAGGATGAATGTTTCTTGATTGAACGTAGGCGTAAAAATTTCGGTCTTGAATTTGATCGATAGAATTTTGTACGGTTAGGATCAGCTTTATTTCAATCGACATAAAATTTTTACCTGAGGGTAGGGTGTTTAATTTGATGAACAAGTTTGATATGGAAATGAAGCAGCTATTTTCGATTATCAGAGTCGGTGAATCTGAGGCTATGGCATATACGGAGGGGGAGGGGGGGATTTTAGTGCAACGTAATGACAAGTTGAGATAGAAGCTTCAAAGATATTAAGCAGTAATTGGCATCATATGTTTCACACTTTGGTCACTTGCATTTCCTTATTTATATTTAATGTTTCATATATATTCTGAATAATTGCTGGCAAACTTCTAGGTTTTAAGCATTAAATACTTACATAACAGTTTGTTTGATTGAGTAAACACATTTTCTTCAAAAAACGCCATTTTAAAAAATTATATTAAAAAAATCTTTTTTGAAAAACATTCAGAGATTATTAATGATTGTAAATAGCAAGTTTCAGCACGTTTGATTGATGCGATTGTTTTTTATGAATTTTTGAACGAAATTAGGCTTAACTTTAAAAATCGCTCGGGCCTGTGGGTACGTCCACATGCGAAGCGCGCGGGCCTGGGGAAGCGCTTCTTCCTTTTTTTCGCCGGTCCTGAAGGGGTTAAGAATATTTTTGCAAGAGCTTAGAATTTCCCTGTATTCAGATTTTTAAGCTTCTGATGATCTTTAGTTACAAAAATAAATGAACAGCTCCAAAATTTATTTCAGAAATCCATTAGTGTGTTACACATTTTACAACTGTTACAGCCTGCACAAATAAAATGTTGAACATTTTTTAATTTGCGCAGTCATTTAACTTAATTTGGAGTGTAGTTTAGTTACTGTGATAGCACTTACAACAGTATAAAAACATTCAAATAAAAACTTTGATCAGTACCTGCTCATTAGAGGCCTTTTTAAAACTGGATAGGAAAATTCCCCATTTGAGGGGGGGGGGGCACTCTTTACTAAAATGAAGTTAGTTCAATACTGCCTCAGTAAATTACAAGTTTAAGTAAAACCTTGTTTTATCCAAATTCTATTCTTCTTGCTTAAAACAGACTCGTTGCAATTACTTTGTAAGCACGTCCACTTTTACAGATTGGTTTGTGATATATTCCAGTAAAATTTAAGTACCCTATTGCTTTGAATTGCACAGAATAAACTATAAAATTGTTGGATGACAAAGTTTTTGACAGGTGCTTCTTTTATTAAATGTATATAGATTTCAAAATATTGATTATCTTCAATATGATTAATATCAAAATTGAGTGCTTGGAGTAGCTTACTAAGTATAAAATATTTTTCACTTTACTTGCTAATTTGTAAAACAATTTTCTGTTTCATTTACAGAAATGAAGAATATACTAGCTGAATTATCAACGGATGAAAAAAAAGATAAGGTGGTATCACATGCTTTAAAAATAGCTAAAGCATGGTCAAACAATAATTATCATAGATTTTTTAGCCTTTATTTAAATGCTCCTAAGATGTCTTCTTTTATTATTGACTGGTTTATTGAGCGAATTCGCAAAACTGCCCTAAAAGCCATCATTAAATCGTACGTATTTCCTTTACATTTTTCTTCTTATTATTATTTTATTTATTATTTTTTTTTTTTTTTCATTTTTAATGTGTTCTGGTAAGTATGGTATATTATTAATTTTGTGTGTTAGAGAGAATTTATTCTTTTCTTGGAAATGTTATGGTTCTAAACATATTTTATTTACGAGTTTCTTTGATTTTGAAGTTCTTAAATAATTTTCAATTGTACTATTTTTATTTGCATGAACAGTACTTATTACTACTTTTCAGAAAAAAAAATTCATGTAAGGTAAGGTTCTTCTGACATACCTGAAATGTTGGTTAAGTTATGAAATACCATTTTCTGGTGTCTATACTGTGCTTATTTATGTTCACTAATCTGTATTGTGTATTGTTTTCATAGATTTCGTCCAAACTTACCGGTATCTTATATTAAAAGTGCCTTAGCATTTTCATCTTGTGAGGACTGTCTGGAATTTTTAAATCAAGCAAGCATTGTTTATGCAAGTTCCGGTTTTGTCAACTGCAAAGATTCGATGGTTGCTGTTGCGAATTCCTAGTAGTAAAGGGGCATCAATTGCAGTTCCCTGTTATGTCAATTAACCATATGATTTGAGGTTGAATATCAGCAGATCACTTTTCATAGTAATTCTCCTGAAATGTAATTTATATCTTCATGTGAAGCCCATATAAGATGCTCCGCTTTTTTGTAAAATTTGGCATAAAAGGTTTTCCTTATACCATCAGTTGAAGCTGAATTATGGATGAAGCACATTCTATCTGAAAATGAATCTTATTCCTCTACATTCCACAATCTTAAAGCTAATTTCCTTCCATCTTCCCTTGTTGAAGATATGCAATCTTTAACATATCAATGAAATATGATTGAAAAGAATGTTGGCAGAATATAACCTCATATTTCCAAGAAAATTGCTGCTAAAGCCTCTCTGTAGACTAATTGTTGGAAGAAAAAATGTTTAATATTTAGAAGAAATTAGTAATGCTGAAATATACTTCTAGGACATTCTGTTTTTCTTTTTTTCTCTCTCTCTCTGATAGTCATTAATGCCTACAATGTTTTTTCAATTTTAGTTTAGAATGATGTTGAGAATTAGTTATTTTTCTTCATATGGGTTATTGATGTCAACTAATTTTTGATTTGCTCTTTTAAAGTTGAAGATAGTTTTGTGTTTGATGCTAAAGTTAATCTCTGCGAAATTTTGAATATCCAGGAAGATCTAGTTTTTTCAAAGAAAAAATGGAAATTTTCAATAATGGACTCAAAAGAAAATGTTGTTCTGTTGGACTTTGTTATTCTTCGGTGGTCTATATGTAGAAAAATTAAAGACAATTGTGTTGTGTTTTCAAGAAATTGTGTTTGCATTAAATGAACTTGATATTTTTACATCGTACTACAAGAGATTAAATGGGCATGACCCCTTATAAGATTTCATGACGATCGAGTTACTAAAATGATGTTGGGTAAGCCATCAAATACCCAAAAATGAGGGAAACCGAAGCTTGGTTGATTGTTTACCTGGAAAATGACCTAAAATGTTTAAGGTAATAAATTGTAAAATCTCAGCTCGAAACAGGATGACATAGAATGGAATTGCGAGAAAGAGGCAGTTCGGCACTTGCTCCAAAGAAAACAAAGATTAGATGAAGTTACAAAAGAAGAAAATGTTTTTGAAAAAAAAAATCCTGAGAAAATAAAATTGATAATGAATATTTTACCTTGAATGCTGGACTTTCAGGGTTTAAAACACATGAATGAACTTATTGGAGAAAGTGGAGAGTATATCTGCTGTTTTCAACTTCATTGTCTTTTTTATCATATGGTGTTGCATAGCAGGGGGATGTAAGCAGATGTTCATTCAGAAGAATGGTCAAGAGGAGAAGAATATTGCGCTGAGCTGCTTTTTTTTTTTTTTTTAATTTTCTTTTCAACCTAGGTTATTTCCTATCCAGAAGTGTTGATATAAATGAAGAAAATTGAAGTGGCATGAATCTTCATGAGTCTCCTGATCAGTTCCCAAATTTGAGGGTTGTAGAGTCATCTCTCGGCATTTCCTCGTTAAAAAAAACCAATGGAAATCTTTGCAGAAGCATTAGTCTGAAAAGTAAATTGCAGAATAAGTTCCTAATATTTCCATCAGCTTATAAGTTTTTACATATCCCTGTTTAAAAGTATTATATTTTTTTCTTTTGGCAGATTTGAAAAAAAAAAATCTACATAGTAGTTTTACATCAAAACCTAGTATCTTAGATTTTAATTTTACAGCAATACACAACCTCACTTCTTCTGAAACCTTATAAGCTTTAGAATTTCCTGAAATTGAAGCAGAAGCTAATGGTTGGTTTAAATCACAATTAATTTCCTCAAATTTTACTTTTTGAATCATTGTTTTTAAGTTTCTATCTAGTATTTCCATTTTTATATGATGTCATAATATGCCAAGTGAGACTTTCGAAACATGTGTGTATGTAATGAATCTGTCTGCCTGTTTTGTAAAAATGTAAATAACTTATTAAAAAAACTATTTATAATTTGTGCATGTGTGTTCTCTATCTTCTATACATATAATAAAATTAGGTACTTGTTTATGTGTGTGGCTTCCTTCCCGGAAAAACGGTAAATCTCAGAAAAAGCTAATTTGGTGTACAGGGGTAAATTTTGTTGTAGTTGTGCACGTCAGAAACCGATTTTTGATATTTTATTTAGAAAAAAGTTATTTAAGGTTTTATGTGATTTTTGGCAAGTTTTAGCACTTGTTACATCACAGACTGCGAACTAATTAAGTTACAAATTAATTTTTACATTGAGTATTGGAAATTCAATTTTTTGGAAATGAAAAAGAAACTTTGAAAAGAAAGTGATTTTTGTATTTTTATGAAGTTTTGAAAAAAAACTATTTTTTATTTTTTCACAAATAAAAAAAAACTAGGACATTTGCATATGAGTGATTCCATACCAACTCACTGAATGGGGGTCGCACGACCAACTCAGATTTTCTTTTAATTTGGCACACATGTTGATCATATAGAGGCATGGAAAAGTCCAAATTGTTAGGTTCCTGCTCCACTTATTTTTTGAGATACATGCCCTCAAAGTTTGTCCACCACGTCAAAATACTAAAAAAGTCATGTTATTTAATCATTTTTTATAAAAAATTGTACTCATGCAATATAAAAGTGTTGGATATCTGTGGAAACTAGTAACTCCAGGCATTCAGAAAAAAAAAAAAAAAATACTATAATGTTCATAATGAAAATTGCTAAGGTACAGGTCTCTTTGAAGTTGTCATCACAAAAACTCGATTTTGCTAAAATTGAGGAATTTATTCCAAAAAAAGAAAGACATAACCAAAGGTTTACTCACTTTCTGGTAGTGTACAGATATTTACTATAAATGGTTACACAATGCATAATTTGAGTTTCTCACTCCTTGGAAAGCTATAAAGCACTAAAGAATTTCTTGAAAATCAATTAAAATAAAGGAGCTTCGAATATTTATCTCATAAGCAATACCCAATCTTGTGATTGGGATGTTCCTGATTGGCTACAAACAGGAGGATACTCTTGTTCTTTGTTGCAGTATTATTTTGTAGAAAGTAGAATGTATGCTTTATGGTATCTGTAAACTAGTATTTTAGTGAGTACACTTTTTCTTGTCAGTTCTTATCAGCAGTGCCTGATTGCCCAAAAGGCTCGGGAAGCAGAAGCTTCCCCAAAATTTTCAGGGGGCCCAAAAATGACAAAAAAACCTGCGATTTAAAATTCTAGTTTCTGCTTTTAAATGCATGTTTAAGGGAAATTGTGATACTGGTTCGATAAACATTTTCCGAAAAGTTTTATGAAAGTGAAGACATTTCATAAAACATTAAACCCACCACAAGCTATTTTTAAATGTGAGATTTGGCCCAACTTTTTTACAATGTATTTATTAAGTTTTATTAATTTTGTGAAGTAATAAATCTAATTTAACATCTAATCATAGAATTGCAACGCAATCATATGTAACGTATGAAAAATCTATTTATTAGTGAGGGAAGGGAATAGAAGTTAATCTGATTTCTGCTTGAACCACTTTCAGAAATAATAGCTGTACCGTTACTAAGATTTGTTTCAATGTCTCAAGAGTATAGAAACTTTCCCCCTCAAAATGAGACTGAGCTTCCCCTAACTTCAGAGGTTAATCGGGCCCTGCTTATCAGTGCTCAGCACATGTCAGTTTTGTAAAGATCAGTATGGGAATAAATTAGTTGCACTAATTTTAATTCTTCAAGCATTGCTTTATATTAAATTATTTTGTAAATATTTAACTGTTAATAAGGTAAAATGGAATTTGATGCTGAAATTAATAGCTCTTTATCACTGTTCTCAGTTAGTAGCCCATCAAATGAAATTTGTCATAAAATATCCTACATCAAACGAAAAGACCTCATTTATTTTCCTGATATTCATGTGATATTCAAGAAATTCTGCAATAAAAAACAGGAATATCCAATCACAAGATTGGGTGAATGCATAATGCTCAGGCCTCAGAGAAATACTATTTCTTGTTTTCATCAATTATCTAATTTATTGTTCAATGATTTAATAAATTAAATTTCATGACATATTGGGTAGATAATAAAGCTATTAATAAATCTATCGTTATTTGTTGGTTTAATTAATTTTAAGTCCATGAGAGAGGGAACAAAAGCATATGGTCGTCGCGAAAAACATGCATATACTGTCAGCAGGATATCTCTTAATGGAAGAAATAACCAAAAGTAAACTCTTTTCCTGTGAATAGCTAACATATCAGTGGCTTGTTTAAAAGAA
>JAXGGA010011159.1:0-37500 GCA_038373865.1 Uloborus plumipes
AAAAAATTGCGCCCCCTGGTTGCTGGCCCGGGGAAAGAGAATCCTGCCACCCCTAGCTACGCCTCTGTTTACAACCAGTGTGTATGTGTAAATTGCACAGTTTTAAGCAGAATCTCGATTATCCGAAACTTGCTTCAATGTGTAATTCTGCTATAATATGTAAAAACGTGACTATGCGAGTAGCGGTGAAGCTGAGATCGTTTTGATACATTTTTATGGCATAAGACAGATTACGTTCAGAGAGCTAAATGTGCGAAGTTAGTAAGCATTAGAGCTAGAGCTCAGTGACAGCGAAAACAGAAATGAAAGTTTCAGCCGGGCGCGGTGAGAGGTGCAACTAATCCGACGATGGCCGACCCTGACTTTGTACGCCAGCTCAACCAAACGTACTTGGGAGCGTTCGCGTAATGTGTTATGTAAACGCCATTGAAGACGGATGACGCAAGGGGCAGAGAAAGTGTCCACGGAACGTTGCGATCCTCGAAAACTCCGATCTCCAGGATCAGTCTCCGAGAAATGGGTTATAAGGTCGCTTTCTCGGTATCGATGACGCTTGGGAGTGAACAGCACAGTTTTCCTCAAAACAGCACTTGATTAATTCACGCAGCCTTGTTTTGTTTCACCCTTTCGAGAACACACACGGGGAGCGAGATAGCAGGAAGTTCGAACAGGAGGAAGTGCCCTTATATGCCATCGGACGACGCTTTGTGATATAAAGACATCGCATGGCCAGAAGGAATGAGCGACCAAAATAAGGGATCGATTCCGAGAAATTTCTGTAAATAGCGCGAACGCAGGATCGAAATATATTTGAGAACTATATTTGAGATTTACTGGCCTTTAAAGTTAAGTAAAGTTTGGAGAAAGCTGTTTCGAGGGAAGTATAATAGACGATTTCAATTCATTCACGTGCCATTCCACGAACCTTTGGCTCCAGGCTACAGAGCTCCTGACCTGTAATAACACAGTTGAACTAACTAGTCTGTTGGTTTGATTCTAGCAGAAGATGCGTGCTCTGTAACATCACTGTATGATAGCAAGTTTATATCTGTGTTGCTGTAGCTGGTAAACAAAATCTTTGGTTTTCTCCTACTATGCTCACAATTAAAATTGCTACGCCAAAAAAAAAGCAAGTACCAACGTGATATTTGTTGAACAAATGCATTACAGGCGACTACTGAGATGACAAATGGCATGAGATAGCAAGTCTAACGTAAAAGATGTACAAATGAGCATTGGTAGGGCTTCTACTTGCATTTTAGAGATTCATGTAAAAATATCTAACCTGACTATGGTAATCTTACAGGAATTAATAGCCTTTGAACCCATAATGGTAGTTAGAGTAACTCACGTGGGATATTCCATTTCGGAATTCGTTATGAAATTAACATTCTGAGTTCTACAGTTCCGAAAATACCTGATTTCAGTTACAACCTCCCACCAGGGATAGCTCAGTGGCCAACCGCCTGCACGGAATGACAAAGATCAGGGATATGTGCGTAAAATTGTAAGTGTTAACAGATAAGCAACACTGAGTGAAATAACCACAGAAAGCTTTCTGGGAAATGCGACAAATGTGTCCGTTAGAACAGCGCAGTCAGATGTGACTTTAACGGACTATGACAGCTAATGACCGAGTGGAGTATCTTTGCAATCAACATGATTTCCTCTGTTACTCCTCTTCTGGGCTCATGACATGACCATATCGTTTGAAGTTTTGACGACTGGAAAACAGCGACTAAGTCAGTGAAGTCACGATTTCAGTTAATTAAAGCTGAACTGATGAATGCTCTCCGGGAATATCTTAGTATTATGTTTACCTTTTGCTTACGTTATACAATTTTTCTGTCATCATCGAGTTTTCGGTTATATTAAGAAAACAAGATCCTAAAAAATAGTTAAGCTCGTGACAGAAAATATTCACGATGTTTTACTAAGTATTTAAGACATTATAATTAGATATGTTTAGAGATGAGCCCAGTAGTTAATTGATCACAATAAAACAGCACGTTTTTATATTTGATTGTAATTTGATATAAAATTTTGAATCATATTAACCAAATAAGAGAGCTACTTGTATCAATTTGATTTATTCCAGATAGAGATAGCGCTAAGTGCCGAGCCCCGAAGCTTCAGCGAACTAATGGCCGAAGCTTTGGCTGCTGCACATATTGAAGTTTTAGCATTGAATGCATAATAAATGCCTATATTATAATACTACACTCCATACTTTTTAATATTCTTAATGTTACACAACAGTTTTAGCTTACTGTCTCATTTTACATTACATTTTAATTCACATTACATTTGAATATTATAATAGTTATAAATATTCATATTAATTTACAATTTTTGAAGTTAGGTTGAATTTGTTAAGAGTCATGTACAGTACAGTATATGCATTCTTCCTTACTTATTAATCAGTATTTACATTTTAAATAAAATATTTAATGCGTTTAATTTTAGAGCTGTATGTTTTAAAACGAATTAAATTAAAAATAAGCTTTTTCTTTTAAGTTGCAAAAGAGATTGAAATTTAATAGCTTTCAACATAAATAAATGTGCAAATAATGGTGCATCTCCTCATATTTTGCTTGATAAAAAATTAAATTTCAGCTTCTATTTACTTGTTAATTCTCAGAATGCCTTATAATATTGGACTATTATGAATGCTCTTGATCAATCTCTACAGAATTGGTTACATTTTTTCAACACAGTAATAAATTCAACGAAATTTTTATACCTATAACTCTATTAAATAAAATGTGTCTTTAAAAGACATTCCTGTCTTGGTGGATGTTAAAAACTGACTTTTTTTTTTTTTTTTTAAGTTTTAACACTAGAAATGTTTAAAGAAAATCAGATTGTGCTAGTTCTATTTTATAGCAACTTAAGTTGTTTATAATTATTGGCTAAATGTAATTTAACGTAACTTATTTATTTCAAAGAACTTTCAAGTTAAATTGAAAATACTGTTAGTCATTGACTTTTTTGATTCTAAGGATTCAATATACACATTCATTTTAATTAAATCTAATTTTCCTTTATGTTTTATCATATGATATAATTGTGTAAAACTGAAAAGACAATGTTTCATGTAATAGTTACCGTACTGCTTAGCCGTGGAAAAAATTAAAAGGTCATTTGGTTCGTCTGTATATTTGTCGTTAATTTGGGTTATTCCTACAGTAATTTTGTTTTTAAGATCTTTGCACATTTTCGGTACATTTGAAAGTTTGTACACCTATGACTATCAGTTGATTAGGTTCTTCTACGTCAACAGCGTCATTTTTTGCGCTAAAAATGTAAAAAAAAAAAATATATGTAAAGTAGGGCTCAATGTTGATGACGCTCGTTGGAAGAGTTAAAAATATGGAATTCGTAGGAAATGTGGATGGCAGTAAGCACGATAAGCAATTCAAGACTTTCACGTGTCACTGAACTTCTAAACGAAAGACAAATTGAATATTTCTTTCCAAAATAAATTAGCATGAATTTAACTATTTTCAGTACTTAAAAGGAAACATTAACATCGTAAATTACAGTCGGTAAATCAGTAGTAATAAATTGATATCGAAGAAAGAATACTCGATTTTAGTTATTATTCATTTATATTCCTAAAAATTATGATAAGACTAAAGAGAAAATAAGAGCAATTTTGTTGCTTACAGAAACCAACAGAAATCTTACCAAAGTTTAAAAGAAGAAGGACGTTTTCTACCCTAACTTAAAAAAACAAAATAATACAGTGTCTGAAATGAAACATTTGAGAAAGAACGTTGCAATACCGCAACATATACGATATTTTGATAATTTACCGAGTTTTCATTCCTTAAAAACTGAGAAAATAAAAGCAGATGTAACGAGTCTGTAGCACATTCAACTTTCTTAAATAATCATTCCAATCTTGAGGAAGTAACTATAAATTTATTTACAAGTATGTACACTTATTTACAATAGGAGCAGGAAACAATTGCGAAACATCTAGCAATTAGGTAGCAAACAGTACACTGTACTCTCAACAGTAACTCAGCACCACGTATCTAACTTGAACAGTAATTAAGAAATTACAAAAGCAAAACAAACATTCGCCCAAGCGAATAAAACGAGTCTCTCAGAAATCAAATCTGAAAACTAACTGTGTTCAAGGCAGTTGGACAGCTATTTATACTCGGAAGGGAATTTCTACAATATTCCAGCGAAATCCGGAATGTTCTATTCATTCACAAACTTAAATAATCCATTCAAGAAAATTCCAGTGATAAAAAGAGAAAACTCCATACTATTGCAACGCAAAGAGAAAATGTCTTCATGCTTATTAAATGTAGGGGAAGTGCAAAAACTACAACATGTTACAGGGTCGGTATACACATGGTAGAAGTGATATCTTCAGATACTTTTGAAACATGTCGGCAAGAAACACAACAACTATTTACAAGATTTGTAACACAGACTACTTTTTCAACAGTTAAAATATTTCATTTAACTCATTTTTATGAAGCTTGGAGTTTGGATTGCTATAAAAACAGTGGCGTAGCTAGGGGTTGGCAGGAGTGGCTCTTGCCACGGGCACAGCAGCCAGGGGGTCGGCATTTTGACCGATTAAAAAAAAAAAAAAAATTTTTTTGGTCAAATCTAAACAGACTAAAAAATGAAATTTGAAAGACACCCCGAGCAGCGCAAACTGCGCCCCCAAGCTACAAGACAAACCATACAAAATGTGCAACTTAGCTTTGGTAGATTTATATGGGGTCTGGAGTCTGTATAATAAGCTGATCTATAATCGGCAGATCTTACTTAAAAGAGAATAGAAACAAACCATTTCTCTCCGCTTCCTTCCAGCTGTTTCTTTCACGATATCACTTCAACTTATTAATTACATACTATCCTTCGGAAATAACGTTCTACGATTTTAAAAATCGGCGAGCTTTTGTTGAAAACATTTCCGATGCAGATTTTTGGAATGCAATTTTATGATGATAGAAAATCTCTTTCATAATTAACAAGTTTTCTGTGGCGAAAACGAGCGAGATAATATTATGTATTTCCCAAAAATGGGAGATGGAGGTTTCTAAAAAAACGACTATTGCAAATTAAGCGATTTTAAACATTTGTACCAAGAGCCTACACAAAATGAAAATTCCCAAAATGAGTGACACAATTACAGCGGCGCGCGGTTTTGAACGAGTAACATTTACAAACGCTGTTTGTGCTTCAATGGCTCAATATAAAAGATTAGAAGGTTCAAAAAAAAAAAAAAGAAAAAAAAAAAAAATGATAAATAAATCTTTTTTTAGTGAGCTTCGATTTGGTATTTTGAAAATTCTTCTATTTTATATGTACTTTAATGAAGTGCTCTCACTTCTAAACTATATAAGCACTACTTTGTTCTTTATACATTACTGTTTTAGTATTATTGGGAGGGATTGAGCTCGATTTGTAACCCCGTCAGTGCAATATGTTTTGTTCTCTTTCTATTGTCAAATTTAAAAAATGCTATTGTTTCTCATGTATTACTGAGCAAGGAAACGCCAAGTGAATTTTGAGAGAAGATGCGTGTACTCTACGCTATACTTCAGGGGGTCGAGCCACTTTTTTAAAACGATATACAAATGTACGTGCTAATCAGTTATTTTTATCATTCTCAGTCCGAGCACTGTCGTTGTGGTATCCGCTAATACTTTTCCCCATTGTTGGCCCATGTTTGCATACGCTGTAATAAAAAGAAAAACAAAAAAAAAATCAAGAAATCGCATCTTGTAAGTTTCTTATAGCCGAAAGGTCTTATCTGGGACATTTTAAATACAAAGCATGAAAAGTCTAATTTATAAAAAATAATCGGAGGCCAAAAATAGCTTTTTTTTTTCTTGTATGCAAGGAGTCGTTCGTATATATTAAGCCAATTTCAGATTAATAATGCTTTTTATATTTTCTTTGATTTCCTAATTACAATAGAATCAATGCTTTGATTTTTACTTAAAATGCATAAATTACGTTTCTCTTATGCATTCTTCTAGTGTTTTAAAACAAATTCTATTTAAAATAAAAGCTGTTGCGTGAAAAAAAAAATACACAATATGTTTAATAACGAATTGTAATAACGAATTGTAAGAGTTATTTTTTATTTGAATTTTCGTAAAATGATGGGGAAAGGTAGGAACGACCGAAATAAAATTGTTAGAATGACAAAAATTCTCAAATTGAACAAAAAAATCGTAAAAAATAAAACTTTAATTTTACCCAATAATACGAACACAAGCAGACATATCATGCACACATAACAAGAGGGGGAACCCTCTTGTTATGCTGATGAACACTGAGCTGAGAAAGAAAGAAAAAAGAAAAAAAAAAAGGTTGCAACATTATCGGCAAATTTTTCGAATACATAAATCAAAATTTTTGGAGTAAGGACATTTTGGGAGGTCACAATGACCTTCCATCAGAGCGACCTCTATGGGTGGGGGGGGGGGGGGGCAAATTTTCAAGTTCACCACGGGCGGTGCCCCCTAGCTACGCTTCTGTATGAAAACAAAAACATTTTTTAAATTATTAAGTGAAAAGGAACAAAACAAATAAAAAGTATGAAAACGTAACCATGGTAACAACATGAAAAGTTAATTTCCGAAGATAAAATAATTTATCTTTATTTTGAAATTTTATTCTCGAGCTTAACCGTTTTAGAATCGTTTGGCTTGCTCAAAGCAAGTCTTAAATTCTGGGATTCTAAAAACAATTATTGCAGCTCTTCTAATGCTCATAGAGACTTCGAACTCATATCATTTTTAGCAGAAGATTCCAAGCTTTCGAATGACATAAAATTTGAAAAATTAATATGAAATATTTCTTCCCCATTTTATCAATTTTGTATGACAAATCAGCTAAGAATTATAATAGAAAAAGAAAGAAATAGAATTTTTGAAAAAACTCTTCGAAGTGCACGCCTCCATGATGCAAACTAATTTTGTACCAAATTTTATGAAAATCGACCAAACGAAAGAAAGAAGGACAGACAGAAAGAAAGAAGGAAGGAAAGAAAGACAGACCCACCTTCAGCTTTATTATCAGAACATTCACAACATAAATTATTATTAGGCCGAAGCTGCCGAATCAAAATGCTGCCCGATCTCTAATGATGCTTTGCGCAGGAGATGGTATTTCACCTTAATCAAAGATCGAGAAAAATGAGTAAGTTTCAATGATACAAATGTGACCGTCTTTCTTCTGCCTGTAATACTTAAACTCTAAGAGCTTTATGGCTATGGTACTCCAACTGAATCTTGCTAAATAATGGATACTTAAAAGTAAATGAAAGTAAACGAAATTCAGTTTGTGGTTTAAAAAATAATACTGTCGGCCCCGCTTAAACGAATACTGTCGGTTCCAAGAAATACTATTCAATTGAGCGGGGTATTTGTTTAAGCGGGGATTTTTAACATAGCGTCTATGGCATGGGAAATATTCGATTCGGAAGATTTTATGCGTATAAACGGGGTATTCGTTTATCCGGTACCTGATTAAGCGGGAACGACAGTATAACGTTTTTCACTCAATGCAAGATCCTTGCTTTCTTCCTCTAAGTGTTTAAAGAGAGTTTTCAAAGTCACTAGGCAATATTTTGAGTTCAAGAGACATTTTCTACTTACATTAATCTAAATCAAGAAATGAGTCCCCCTTTTAGAATATTTTCAGATGCCTGCCCATGGCTCTTAGAGAATGTATCTCAGAAAGCATTTTTACATAACGGTTTTTTTTCCCCCCAACTTCAAAGAATTGTTTTAGACTTTGGGAAATTGTTCATGAATTTCAGATACCGGACAGTTTTTAGTTTAGCTTATGTTCTCTGATGACGTAGTCTCAGATATTTTTTGACTTTCACATTACCGTTTGATGCATGAAAAAATTACCTCCTTTCTTAGGCGAAAGTTTTTGAATGACGTTAGGATAAATAACAACCTTAGGTTTTTCAAATCCCTGAAAAATATCCATGTTAAAAATTGAAGGAAATAAAATGATAATGAAACAATTTCTCAAATGACTTATGCATCAAACGCAGTACGCAGACATCAATACTGCCGTGCTAAGCACAAAAGTCGTATCTTCACTTTTTAACAAAATTGAGTTATCGCCACCAGGTGGCTCTTTGTGACGTATTTCACCTAAATACAAATTATATGCTTATTTGAAAACGGGAAATATTTTTTTAAATTTTTTGAAAAAATACCTCCTGAATCAAATACATGGTAGCGCAAAACTTTAAAGAGTTTTATCTCAGTTTGAGCTCCGTTGTAGACACTTTTGAGCTTAGCACGGCAGAATAACAAGTACCAACTTCTTGAATGGGAAAAATAAAGTTGAAAAGACGTACTAAATTTCCGAATTCGGGGAAAGGCGTGAGAACCGAAGACTTATTTATTCCGGGGCCTTTCATAGCACCACACCTTATATTGGTTCGATATTTTTCCCAGCTCGGAAAGCAATGAACCGATGGTCGTGGCTCACCTTGACCCCCGGTGCCCCCGAGCCCCGCATCGGCAAAAGGGTTGCGGCGACAGGTGACGCAGTCGGAGGGCATTGGACTGTGTCAAGGTGGACACTGTGGCAGGGGGCCCCCGGACCTGAAAGCGAGAATCGCCCTCCAGCACCGGCGATTGAACACAAAGGGCACCTTCCAGAATGACCCGTCCGCAGCTACTGGGCATGGGTGTCGTAACGTCCATTCTTTTCCCTTCGCTTGTTCACCAAAGGGTTAGTGACTCTCGAGTCGTTTCGTTACAAATGTGTAAATACGGTGGAACCAACCCCGATTTTATGGTTTCCGCTGGACTAGGGATATAAAACGTACAGAGGCAAGGGCAGATTCAGGGGGTGGTCAAAGGGTCAACTGACTCCCCCTGTAATGAGAAACACATTTTATTAGTTGCACAACCGTTATCAATCTTGCTATCATTGAAACAAAAATTTTAACCATGCAATATGCGTAAAAAATGTTAAATTTTATTAAAGAAATTCAAAAGAATTTTATCTTTAACAATTTTATAATTTAAATTTTACAAGAAGATCATTTATAAATTGCAAATTAATTTTCTTTTCTTATAATAAATTTTTACCAAAATAAATAAATGGTTAATTTAACAGAATATTATAAAAATATTACTTGCTTTGCAATATGGTATGATGTTGAAAGAATTTTTACATTTACATGCTTCGTCACACTTAAACTTGACCCCCCTTACAAAAATTTCTGGATCCACCTCCGTACAGAGGGGTAACATCGGGGTCGAGTTGATAATCAAAACAAATGGTTCACAAATTGACATCCATACAAGAACCTAGGGGGGAAATGTGTACTTGTATCTTGTTTTTTGGATACGGTTTCGTTTATAACACGTTCTATACTAACACATTTTGCGAATTCGCTTCTTAGTTATGACGTCGGAAGCGGGATAACGTACGAAACAGACAAATTACAATCGGGATTTCACTTCCAATTGAGAAAACGCTCATTATTTCTTCAAGTTTTATGGCAACGACCGGCAACCTAAATTGGCTGAAAAGATCTACTTTGATATTTTGAAGTGACTACAAGATACACTTGGGGGAAGGGGGGCGTAGTGCACCGTTCACTATAGACATAAACTGATGTGAGGCATACACAGATAAGTATACACTATGCTGACTTCAAATTGTGGGCTAACTCTTATATCAAAAAAGATTTCTACACGTATTAAGTAAAGTTATTGAATGGTTGTAATAATATCATGTTAACGCACTTCAAAATATTTTCAGACACGAAAATCTTTTGCTTGTTTTATAATTAATAAAATGGTGATTATAAAATGTTCCACTGACTAAAAAAACTGGAAATTGTTCAAATAATTTTTGATTTAGATGCTCAATCTAATTTTGTTTCAAAAATTAATATTTGTTGATTCTACTCTGGAAGAAAGTAAGGTTTTTAAACTCTATTGCCGTGATCAACTGAAAATGGGCTCGATATTTACCGGTCGATCGCAACCTACGCGTTGCCTACTGCTGCTTTATGGTCTCCACCAGTTCTCGATTTAAATATTTGTACCTCGGCGGTAAAGGGCGCTACATTTTTTTTTCCTTTCTTTTTCTTTCAAAAAACACCATCTTTCTCACCTTCCTTTATTCAGAGGTATTAAAGCCATTATTTTGAAATTCAGACAAGGAGTGGCAGTGACATTTTTTGATTTTCCGCATTTTTTTTTTATTTGTGAAAGTAGGTCATGAGAAGTTAGTAAACATTCCGAAGTTTTTAGCCCAAAAATTTTTTTCGTTCGGTAAAAATTCCCAAAGTTCGATGTTTTGCACTGCTTATTTGGTAGAAAGACTGAAAGACGCATTTCAGTGCATTGTAGTAATTTACAGAAACAGCACCCCAAGGTTATGTTTACATTTATTGATGATTGTACAGTATCTGGTTATGAGGACCCCGTAGTTATTTGGAATGGGGGGGTGTTGCTTTCTTTAGTTAAGCGGCCGAAAATATGGTTTTTAGTCAATTTTCTCTCGACTTTAAACTGCGTTATTTTCCCCTAAAAGCAACCCCCCGAAATTTTTTTAACATATACTGAAAATGTATACTAGGAAGAGAATATGTATATTGTTTAGTATTTACGAAATTATTTAGTATTTTCGTAAATACTAAACAATGTTATTAGTACGAAAATTATTTAGTATTTCATTACTTTAAAGAGAAAAAGACTTTGAGAAATCAAATTTTCAAAATTTGTGACTTTTGATCACATTTAACTCAAAACAGTAACCCTAGAAAAAAATAACTTTTATGGATTATGGATTCTTCAGATATGTAGAAAAACGCAAAAGAGAAAATAGGGTGGGGTCTCTTTTACAGGGTGCGGCAGAAAAACCCGGACAAAGATTTATTGTGATAATTTTATTAAATAAAAGAAATTAAGCAAAACAACAATTAATAATGTTAACATAGACTTCTTATAATAATATACTCAGCCGGTTTTGAAGTGGCTTCCTCCAGCAGTGATACACAAATCCAAACGTAACTTGAAATTTTCAGCGATGGGCCGCAGCTCTTCCAGCGGCAATCGGTCTCATTCTCAAAGAAGCGACTACTTCAGCGACTCCAAGCTTTTGTGGGGCTTAGCACAGGGCCTGGTTTCCAAAATGGACCACACATTGTAATCCATAGGATTCAGATCCGGCGAGTAGGGGGCCATTCCGTAGAGGAGATGAAGTCTGAAAAATGGTCCGGCACAAGTCCTGAGTCGTTTTTGACCTGTGAGCCGGCGCTGAGTCCTTCTGGAACATCCAATCCTCATCACCAAAGTACTGCTAGGCCCACAGAATCACGACGGCCTGAAGAATGTTGCGGTGATACCCTTCTTGGTTGATTTTAACCCCTTAATCCACAAAAACGAGAGGAGTCTTGCCGCTATCGCAAATTCCTCCCCAGACCAGCACCGATTGTGGATTTTGGTGGTGTTTGACATTGGCCAATGTGCCAGGAGCTTCAGCGAACTAGATTCTGTTGTTTTGGCGGTTATGCGTCTGTTCGACAGTGAACAGCTTCGCATTTGTGAAGAGGATGCGCTTCCACGGCTCACCTGCGGCCAGACGTTTGAGCTGGCGACATGTTTGAAGTTTCACGCGCTTGTTCTCTTCAGTGAGAAGTTGCACATTTTGGAGCTTGTACGGCTTCAGTTTGAGCTCATGTTTAGCTATTCGCCGAACTGATTGGTCACTGATTCGATCTGACAAGTGATTTTTTGAGTGGAGACCCTCGAATTGCACTGCACTCGCTTCTTGATGAGCCTACGGTTGGAAAATGTGTTGACGGTCCATTTTTTTATGCTTCCTGGACGGCGTAAGTCATGACCAAGCTCTTTGTACCGGCTAATTGCATCGGAAACAACCTGTCGAGGAATTTTGAGCAAACGAATTGCCGTTTACCAGCTCGAAACAGTAAAAAAATAGCAACGCATCTTTCTGTCATTCTGCAAACAAGCAACAATGATGAGTACAAAATCGACACTGCACTCCTCAATGCAGAAAAACATATAGAATCTTCTAAAAAAAGAATTAGCTGTATACGGTAAAACGTGTTGGTGTCAGGACGTGACAAACTTTGTCCGAGTTTTTTTGCCGCACCCTGTAGATTTCAAGTAACAAAAAAATTTTGTAGCTCATTTTAATGCTTTTCTCTCATAGTAAAATGTGTCCATCAAGTAGGTTAGATCTTCTGAAACTTTAAGTATATGGGTGATTCTACGATCAATGCGTTTTTTGTGTCCCCAAAGAAAAAATAATCTGTTTAATTTCACACTCATTATATCACTAGTAGTCGCTATTTTTATGATTGTAGTGGTAAGGGCCAGACGAAATTTAAATTTTTGGGGGGTTTATCGATACCAGGGGAAAATGCGTTGCCAGGGGAGTGACACTATTGGCGGAATTCTGGTTTGATTTACAATTATTTCACTTATTTTTCGGTGTAAAATCATAGTATGGACTCCTTTCTATGAGACCTGTATTAAAAAAAAATGTCACGTTGTAATAAAATGAAAAAAATTAATCCTGAAAACACGACATGTTGCATACAAGTCGCACCGCAGATCCCAAATAAAAATACTTCCCGCATTATTTACGTTCATTCAAATTGCTTTCACAGGGGCAATTAGGATTAAAAATAAAATTAATTATGCTTATATCACAGTTTTAATGTATATTTACCCTTTTTTTAAACAAAAATGCCAGGGGAGTGACGCCAGAGAAGTGACAAAATCACACATTACCTATAAAAACAGCATCACGCGTTCTTCTTACCAGAACTTCAAGTAAACCGTGATGTCTGCACACAATAAGCATTACATTGTACATACGCATACTTATGTAACGATGAAATATCAAAAGTTATACTTACCAGGGGAAATACTACAGCGACTGGCGCAGTAAGCTTTAAGGCACTTTCAACAAGAACTGATGCAATAATATTCGAATTTTTTTAAAACCTCTTAGCTTGCTTTTAACTTTACTCAGTATTACACTGGTTATTCGCAATCAACATCATTCTTATGCATTTTTTATACTAAATTTCAGTCTTTGAAGTTCGCCAGGTGGAGGTGACACTGTTGATATGGCCCGTTGAAAAGTGTATTTTTTTTAAATAATAATAAATATTTTTTCAATGTTTACTGATGAAATTGGTTTCTCTGTTAATGTAAGTGTGTGATTATGGCAAAAAACATTATGCTACGTTTGCAAAAATTGAGCGTTGAACATGTTTGTATAAAAACTAGTATTTGGACAGGCCAGGGGAGTATACATTTATGACTATTTTCGGCTATAAATGCTAAAATAAAATAATTATAGTGAATTAATTGGGTGGTCCATATAAAAGATAATAGTATGTAATGCTTCAGCATGCAAAAACATTATTAAAATCAGTTTTACATGAAGTTTTTCCATTGGCCGTCTGAATTCAAATAGCGTAGAATGACCCATATAGTAATGATTTATATAAATGTGTTTAGAGAAAGAGAAAAAGACTAAAAACACTTAATTTTGTCGAAAATTTTGTAATTTTTAGTTTTTTAGTCGCAACTAGCTCAAAAAAAAAGACAATTCCTGAGAGAACTATTAAATATACATATTACTAGCTTTGAAATATTGGAAAAGTAAATTCGGTGAAGTATTTTCAGAGGTATTCTAGAAGGAGGTCACAGTGACCTCCAGAATTTTTTTTTTATTTATTTTGCTGACGATTCGGCAAACTTGGAAACAATATTGCAACATTGAAATTTTCTATTTATTTATTTTTTACATATTATGATTTTTTTTATATTATATGATACCTGCACAGGTGTAAAACAACGTAAAAAAGAAATCGGCCTGAGGTCTCTTCTAGTTTTTAAGAAAAAAAAAAGGTAGCACATTTTAATGCGTTTTCTCGCAGTAAAATGTGTCCAGTATGTATGTCAGATCTACTGAAACTTAAAGAAAATAATAATAATAATAATTAATATATGTATGTATAGAGAAAGAAAAAGATTCGCAGCACTTAAATTTTTCTGAATTTTTAGAGCTTTTAGCTTTTTATTGCAATTACATCAGAAAACGACAAGTCATTACTGGGGTAGTTATTGAGCAGACAACAAGAAAACCCTGAGAGGCGTCACCGCAAGAACACTGGTATTTATACCAAATGTGTCAACCGATAGGAATTCATGACAGGAGACTACAATCAGCCAATCAATAAGTTAAATCAACTCCGGAGAGCGGGAAAGGGGAAGACAACCAAAGAAAAGCGTAGAAACAAAACGAGTGGAAGAAACGAACCACCACAAAAAGCAATTACGAAAATTGCTTCCAGATATCACGAAAAAATGGAACACTGGAAAAATCTTTGCAAGTTAATCGAGTTTTTCCAACTATAATAAGCTTCCATAAATCGAGGTCATAAACTGAAGAACATTTGCAAATAATACTAGCAGATGAAAAATCCGCAGTGACAAGAAGTAAAACAATTGTGATCAATGGAAGAACGTGCAAGTTCTTTATGTTTTACATAATCTTTATGCTCTTTCTGACGATTCTTGATATCATGTTTAGTTTGACCTACGTAACCAAGTCCACATTTGCAGGACATGCTATTAATATCCCATTTGATATGGCAATCTGGCTGCTTTAAGTTTCTAAACTTGATTTTATGAACAGGAGAAGGCAAGACATTCATGCTTTGCCTTTTTATCCAAAAGTAAGTCCTCAAGTTGCAAAGATTTTTAAAAAGTTTGGTTTTAATACTGCTTTCTATGGCCCGATGTAGCAATATATATTTTTTATTTCAGTCTCTCATAAAGAATTTATGAATAAGTTTATTAATTTATTACTGCATTATTATTTTTTGTTCATTTCAGTGAGAGCAAAGCCCAAGCAGAATGAAAACAAAAACAAACAAGATAAGCATCAAATGGAAAAAAAATGATAAACATGGTTTTGAAAGGGCAATAACATTTATCAAGGAACAGAAAATGACAACTAGATCGACTTCAAGGCTTTTTGGTTTGAAAAAAACATCTTTAATCTATCATTTAATGCATTAAAACAATCAGGAGATATAGATTTCTCTTACAACCCTAAAAAAAAACAAAAAAGGTCCTGAATGATGTTGAAGAACTTTTATTGGTTGATTACCTATCTATTTATCTCTCTCTCTCTCTCTGTCCAAAACTAGTGAAAATGATGCAAGGCAGGAAAAACAACAATGTTTTTCCTGCCTTGCATCATTTTCACTAGTTTTGGTTTTATCTGGCGACATGTTGCAAAAGTATCTGAAGATATCATTTTTACCATTGGTATATCGGCCCCGTAACATTTTGTAGTTTTTACACTTACCCTAACTTTAATAAACATGAAGACATTTTCGCTCGGAGTGGTTTTTCTTTTTATTTCTAGAGTTTTCTTGAATGGATTATTTTAAGTTATGAATGAACGGGATTTTGCTAGAATGTTGTCGAAATTTCGTACCGAGTATAAATAGCTGGCCTTGAACACAGTCAGTGAGTTCTTTTCAGATTTGATTTCTGGTGACTCGTTTTATTCGCTATTCGCTTGGGCGAATGTTTGTTTTGCTTTTGTAATTTCTTAATTACTGTTCACGTTAGATACGTGGTGCTGAGTTACTGTTGAGAGTACAGTGTACTGTTTGTTACCTAATTGCTGGATGTTTAGCAATTGTTTCCTGCTCCTATTGTAAATAAGTGTACATACTTGTAAATAAATTTATAGTTACTTCCTCAAGATTGGAATGCTTATTTAAGAAAGTTGAAGGTGCTACGGACTAGTCACAATTTTGGCGCCCAACGTGGGGCATCTTCGAGGACTTTCTTGGAATTATCCGTGAACTTGGACTTTTCTTCCTGAGGACTTTTTGACTTCAGAATTTTATGATGATTACTCGAGCAATGGAGGAACAACTGAAACAACTCCTTGATGCGATCAACGCTGTTAAAAGTGACATAATTGCGAGCATGGCTGCGAATCAAGAGCAAATAAAGAATGATAAGGCGACTCACTCTGGCTACTAATCAAGAACAATTAAAGAATGAGCTGGCTACTAATCAAGAACAATTAAAAAATGATCTGGCTACTAATCAAGAACAATTAAAGAGTTATTTAACCGCGAGCATAACTTCAAGTCAAGAAGAAATTAAGAGCGATCTGACGTCAATGAAAAGTTTGGTGGGAACCAAATTTACCAACATGGAAAATAAAGTGGAGGCTCTAGAAGATCGAATCACCACAGTAGAAAACCATGTGGAAAAGAAAATTAAAGAACTTGGATCGAAGTTATCAGCATCCTGCAACAACTCAAGTAACTGTAGCTGTAGCTAGAACTTCTCGTTCATCCATTAAACCGGCCACATTTGACGGGAAGACCTCGTGGAATATTTACAAGAAGCAGCTCCTCATCGTTGCAGAAGCAAACTCCTGGGACTCTTCGACGAAAGCCTGTCAACTTGCAGCCTCGCTGAGGGGGGATGCAGCTGACATACTACAGACCTTCCCAGAGGACAAGCACCGTGACTTCGAATCCTTATCATCGGCCTTGGAGCTTCGCTTTGGTGAAGCATGCCAAAAAGAATTCAGCCAACTCCAGCTGAAATCCCGACTCCAGAAGGCTGGAGAGACTTTGCAAGTTTTTGCAGCAGACGTTGAGAGGCTTTCCCATCTCGCCTTCTCGAACTGTCCTTCGGATGTTCGCGATAGCCTGGCCCTGAACTACTTCTTCGACGGAGTGCGAAGTCCAGAAGTTCAGACGGCTCTCCGGATGGCGGACATCAAAGATCTTAAATCCGGTCTGGTCTACGCAATGAAGTTCGAGGCTGCACAGCAAACACCCCGTAAGGATCGCCACTCAATCAGGGGCGTAGAAGTAAGTGTCCAGGATTCAAACTCAACTCGTCTCTCACCCTGAAGAAGACTCGCAAAGGCCAAAGTAGACAACCACTGAAGTGCTGGAAATGTGGCGGTGAAGGCCACGTATAAAGGAACTGCGAAGCCCGAGGGAAGAGCACCTCTCCCTCTCCTGCTCAGGAAAACTAAGCGATGGCAATCTCGCGGGGCGGAGGTCGCCAAATTGGAATGAGCCCCATCCCAAAATCTTCCAGATTTCCTCAAGAAGTGGCGGCTGCAACGGACTCTTCATTTACGCATATGTGAATGGGTTTCCCTGCGAAATGATTGTGGACACAGGAGCCAACGTTACCATCATTAGGACTGATGTGGCTCGTCAATTTGGACTCAAGATCTTATGGAAGCCGCCCTGCGTTACTCTCCAAACTGTGACAGGTGAGAAAATCGAGATTGAAGGAAAAGTGAACTTAGAAATAATGTTCGGGAGCGCCACTTACCATCACACGGCATTCGTCGCTGACATTACAGATCCCTTCATTCTCGAACTGGACTTTTTGAGAAAATTTGATTTTTCTATCGACTTTAAAAATAATGAGCTGCACTCGATGAGGGAAGACATAGCAATTTTCATACAAAGCTGAAAATAAGACATAGCTGAAAATAACTTAAAATCCGCTCATCAAATAATAGCCCAAACAGATTTATTGATTCCCCCTAGATCAGAAATACTAATACCTGGCTCCATCAAGGAAAACAACAGCTTTAAATTCGGCCTAATTGAATACCTGAGCCAGAGTAATAGCCTAAAAGGAGTACTAGTGGCATCTACGCTTGTGGACCTTTCAAGGAATACAGTTTCTGTGAGAGTCGCCAATGTAAGTGAAAGACCGAGGAATATTAAGAAAGGAGAAGTGTTGGCAACTTGTACTCCCGTAAACTGCATCATCAGAAGAATTGATTCCTCCGAGACTGTGTCTTCCGAGTCCTTGACTTCGAAATTAATTGGGAGTGCACCATTATCGAAGGATCAAAGATACGCTGCGGAAAAATTGGTGGACAACTTCAAGCAGGTGGTTTCATCTACATCCGAAGATGTTGGTCGCACGAGTTTAACGCAGCATAGGATCGACACTGGAGATCATCCCCCTATCAAGCAGCATCCAAGACGACTACCGTTCGCCAAGAAGGAAGTGGTTGAGATCCTCTTGAAAGAGATGCAGGAGAATGACGTCATCGAACCCTCATCCAGTCCTTAAGCATCCCCTATCGTCTTGGTCCGAAAAAAAGACGGCTCCACCAGATTTTGTGTTGATTACCGACGCCTGAATGACATCACCAAGAAGGACAGTTACCCTCTTCCACGGATCGATGACACTTTGGACACCCTTTCCGGACACAAGTGGTTTTCGACCATGGATTTAAAGAGCGGCTACTGGCAGGTGGAGATACACCCCGACGACCGAGAGAAGACGGCGTTTACAACCGGACAAGGCATGTGGCAGTTTAAAGTGATGCCCTTCGGCCTCTGCAATGCACCAGCCACGCTCGAGCGTCTTATGGAATCAGTGTTACGAGGACTCTCTTATGAATCCTGTCTTGTCTACTAGGACGACATCATCATCATAAGACGCAGTTTTGAGGAACATTTGGCTAATCTTAGGAAGGTGCTGCAAAAGCTAAAGGAAGCCAACCTGAAGTTGAGCCCGTCCAAATGTAATTTGTTCCGCCGTGAGGTGAGCTACCTTGGTCACATTATCTCTTCCGAGGGTGTACGAACAGATCCAGATAAGGTATCTGCAGTCAAGAACTGGAGCCGCCCCGAAAATGTCCAATAGCTGCGAAGTTTCCTGGGGCTCTGCACGTACTACAGGAAGTTTGTGAAGGGTTTTTCCAACATTGCACGACCTTTGCATAAGCTGACGGAGAGCAAACAAAAATTTGAATAGTCCAAAGAATGCGAGCAGTAGCGTTAGCTAGAGGGCCCAGCGCCCGTGGCGAACTTAAAAAATTGCGCCCCCCCCCCAGAGGTCGCTCTGAAGGGAGGTCATTGTGATCTCGCAAAGTGTACTTACTCCAAAAATTTTGATTTACTTATTCGGAAAAAATTACAGATAATGTTGCAACCTTTTTTTACTTTTTTCTTTCTTTTGGCATTTTTATACGATGCTCAGTGTTCCCCCCAGGGCCGTCGGCAAGGGGGGGTGTGGGGGGTGCTACACCCCCCGACTTTTCTGAAGAAAGGGGCCGCCGATTTTATTTTATTATTAAAATGAAATTTTAGAGAAATATTTCAGGACTTTAAGTGAAATATAAAAGAGAAGTGGAATAATTTAAACATTATTAAGAATATCAGTAAACCTGAATTTTTAAAAATGTCCTGTATTTTCCGCGGCCCCAATTATTACTTATCAAAAATAAATAATTGGGGCCGCGAAAAATAGTTAAGATTCCTTCACAGCAATATTCGTTGCGAAAAATACGAAATTTTCTCGTTCATGGGGTCATGTAAACGGGAAACTTTTGGTCGCCCTGCCCAGTTTGGAAAAAAAAAAGTACTGTATTAATATGTGCGAGAGCTTTAAAAGGTGCGCTAACCTCTGTAACTAAAATTAGTTAAATTAATAAAACATAAATAAAATTATATATACATAATTCAACAAGATCGATGCGATATTAAAAAAAAAAGAATATATGCTGAGGGCCGCCAAATTTTATATTTTAAATAAATTAAAATAAATGATCGATGCAATAATTAAAAGGGAAAAAAAGATAATATGCAGGGGCCGCCAAATTTTATATTTTAAATAAATTTAAATTAAAGAAAATTACACAAAATACCATTATCGAAAGATAGTGCAATGTTTAAACTGAAGATAATTAAAAAGAAAATTGATCACTTTTCACTTTGTGTTGGGACCGAACGAATTTTTTTAATGTAGTAAATTTGAAGAAATAATAATAATAATAATAAAAGTTTATTATACTGAAATTAAAAAAAATGGGGGGGGGGGGGGAGAATTAAATTCGGTTGCCCTCTCTGCGGCATTGAAGAGGCTCTTTCAGCCTCCTCAGACCATCAAAATGAAAATCGCATATATTGGTGAATATTGTACATACGGCTCACACGGTATAAGTTACTGTGATACTCCAGATTTTTTTTTTCTAAATCACATCGCAGTCAAACGACGCAAAACTGCTCATTGACCTTTTTTTTCGGTGGAAAAAGGAAACAAACAAATGCACGGGACTAAAATGTAATTGTACAGGCTGTTTTGCAGAAAAAAGGCGCCGTTTTGTGTTGAAAATCAACGGGAATTTCTTATAGCCCGCGGAAAATTGAAGTACCTCAAACGATATATTTTACAGCTATACTTTATACTGCTATATTTTATAATTTATAAAAGTACGGGAGTTTTCTGAATTGAAGGAATTAAAGGAAATTACAGCTCTCTTTACTTGTACTTTTATTATGTTTTTATTTGTAAAAATTAACCTTTATTTGACAGTTTTTTTTTTCTTTTTTGCGTCATTTAAATTAAAGTTTTGATTTTGAAATATTCTATTAACAATATTATTTTTTGTTAAGCTGTCATATGAAACTAAAAATAAACAGATAGAAGCAGAAGTTTTAATTTTGCCTATTAATAACTCCGAAGCTTGTTTAGAAACCATATTCCTCGATTCTAGAAGTACCTCTAGAAAAATTGATGTTATGACTTTAACAGAGGCTGACTTAATCTAGTAGATGTTAATTAAAAAGAGGGGATAATTTTATATGCTTTAATAACCGTCTGAAACGTTTTTCAATCATTTGTTTCGAATGAGTTGCATACTTTTAAACGATTCTAAAATAAGAAGAAAAACTCAGTTTTTGTTGTATATTTTCCCTCTCATTTTTAATCAATTTAAGAGACATAGCATGAAAAGAGTTATTTTCTATTGATCACCAGTTTAATTCGGTTATTCGCGTCAAGCTTACATTGATTCATTTAATGAAATTTTATCACTTGAAATCGTAAAACTACAAAGATATTATATGAAAAGCTCGCATACCAGACGAACTTTTTCTCTCCCGACTTCTCATTTCTGCTAAAATTCAGCTGCTATAGTCCAGTCATATTAGACATTAAATTTTCAAATCGCGATGTAGTCCTGATTTTTTAATACGTAGTTTGGGTCACCTAGGGTAGTGTAAATCTAATTTTGCAGTTTTCAAAACCCTGTGCTCGCGGCGTAACTCACGAAAAACTGTAAAATTTCCCGATTTTTTTCAGTTTTTCCTTTATAACGACTAAACTATAAAACTTTTGATTAAACGTGTGAATAATCATTTTAAGGAACACTAAATTTTGAACAATTTAAGCTGAAGTGGATCTCTGTAGGACCAACGATTTAGGACATATTGCATTCCAAAAATTGGCCCATTTTTTGTGAAAAGTGAAAAAATTACGCTCTGATCATATTTCGGACTTAATATCGATATGAATTATTACTCTACAAGAAACAAAACTGACAGGAAGTTACTGCAAATTTTAATGGCTTTCCTTTAAGCCCCCAAAAAAGTCCGTAGAATCAATATTTCATTTAAAATCATTAAAAAAAAAACGGAAATTTTGATTATTTTGAGAAATTAAAGAAATTGTTTCTGACAAGAAGAAAGGAGGACTGGACGATTAAAAAAAATGCTTAGAATGGTATAAAAAGGGGTAACACTATATTACAACGTTATTTTCACAATTAAGAAAAATCTTGCAGGTCAATTTCGAACGACTTACGCAAAACTGAGAAAAAGTTTCGACTCTTTTTAGTTTTTTCTTTATAACTTCATAACAATGTAACTTTTGATGATATATGTGAGTACCCAATTTAAACTAGCTGTCGTGGCCGTCACGAAACTTTCTTCTATATCTATCTTATGAATTCCGGTTACAAAATAAAATACGTACTCGCCCGAGTAATTGGAGACAGCTACAATTTCCCAATTATCGTAATAACCCTGCAAATGCAGAATCAATGAGCGAAATTGGAAATCATTGCAAAAGCCTTGTTTAGATTAATTGCAAACATTTTATTTGTTAGTAAAAAGAAATTGGCAACAGTTAAAAATTTCAAATCATTGAAAGTTTTCAGCTGTTTTGATAATTAAATAGCGTGAAAGCGATTTTTTAATGAATTAATTTCTCGCATTGTTGACTAAGCCCAAAAATCACCCCACCCTCCCCCTGGGGCGATTGGCGCCAAAATTTAATCGATGCTTGCTTCCATATTGGGTTAGTGTTATTCCAAATTTCATTCAAATCGCAGCAATATTTCCCGAGATACAGTAGGTGCAATGACAAAATAAGCACTTTTGATTGCTCCACCCCCCTTTGAGATATTGACACACAAATTGAATCAGCACCTGTACTCAATAGGGTCTACCTATGGACCAATTTTCGTTTGATTCCGCCGGTTACTTCCTGAGATATAGCAGTCACCCCCGCGCAGAACACGTGCGATTGCTCCACCCCCCTTAGAGATATTGACAAACAAATAGAATCAGTACCTGTACTCAGTAGGGTCTACCTATGGACCAATTTTCGTTTGATTCCGCCGGTTACTTCCTGAGATATAGCAATCACCCCCGCGCAGAACACGTGCGATTGCTCCACCCCCCTTAGAGATATTGACAAACAAATTGAATCAGCACCTGTACTCAGTAGGGTCTACCTATGGACCAATTTTCGTTTGATTCCGCCGGTTACTTCCTGAGATATAGCAATCACCCCCACGCAGAACACGTGCGATTGCTCCACCCCCCTTGGAGGAATTCGCTAAAAAAAGTCAGGTGCACCAGTTCACATGGTGGTACATATGTGCAAAAATTTTTGTTCGATTTCATTCAGTAGTTTTTGCTCTAGCGCGGCCACAAAAACTGGTCACACACATACAGACTCACACACACACACACAGACACACAGACAGACAGACATTTTCCAAAAATGGTCGAAATGGACTCAGCGCACCTCAAAACGTGCAAATCCGTCAAAATTCGACATTCGAAAATTTTCACGAAACCAATACTTTCTTCTATATATTAGATATAGAAGAAAGTAAAAACGATAAATTGGAAACATTTTAAGCTCAAGTGGAGCTCTGTAAGACCAACGATTTAGGAGATATTGCATTTCGATTTTTTTATGCTTTGACCACATTTCGGAAAAAATACCGACATTAATTTTTACTCCTCAAGAAACAAAATGAACATGAACTTACAGTAAATTTTATAGGCTTTCAGTTAAGCTCAAAAAGAAGTCTGTAGGTTAACTTTTTACTTTACAATAGCGAAAGAAACAAATATCTGTTCTAGTGAAAAAATGAAAAAAAATTTTGATTATACAATATACATGTGAATAATCATTTTAAATAACACTAAATTTGAAACATTTCAAGTACAAGTGAAGCTCTGTAAAACTAATAGTTATGGAGTTATAAAGGAAATAATGAAAATATTCGGAAAATTTCGCAGTTTTTCGCGAGTTACGCGGCAAGCACAAGTTTTAGAAAACTGCAAACTTAGATTTACACTACCCTAAGGGGACCCAAATAACATACAAAAATCAAAACTACATCGCAATTTTGCGAATTTAGCCCTTTTCTTTGCACATTATGACTGAACTATGCGACTTATATGCAAGGGCATTTTTGATCCATAAAATGTACACAAAATATTTACGATTTACAAATTAGCTCCAAACTATGAAAGGTTATTTCTTTTACTGTCAGTTCTTAAAAATAAAAATAAATAAAAGGGGAATGGTGCACTTTTTCTCTTCAGAAAAAAATAATTTTTATAGCAATAATATCCAGAAATTTTACAAAACTACTATTCAAAATTTTCTTGCATTAATTTTGAAGAATCATTCTCTCACCTTTTCCACTGCTATAATGCATCTCTGTATATGGCGTGGGTTGGAATGGTGAATAATTCAAGGGAGAAACCCCCCCCCCATATGATGAGCCCACAGCCCAGGGCCGCCAAATTCTCAACACCCCCCCAGATATTTCAGCTAGCGACGGCCCTGGTTCCCCCCATGTTGTGTGTGCATATGTCTGCTTGTTCGTATTATTATGTAAAATTCATATTTTTAAATTTTTACAAGTTTTTTGTTCAATTTGAGAATTTTTGTCTTTGCAACAATTTTAGTTCGTGGCGTTCCCCATCTTTTTTTCATAAAGTCAAAAAACAAATAATTATTGCAATTCGTTATTGAACATAATGTGTTTTTTTTTTCACACAACAGCTCTTTTATTTTAAATAGAATTTGTTTTAAAACACTAGAAGAATGAATAAAATAAACATAATTTGTGCATTTTAAATAAAAATCAAAGCATTGATTCTTTGTAATTAGGAAATCAAACAAAATATAAAAAGCATAATTAATCTGAAATTGCTTAAAAATAAGACTCCTTGCATACAGGCAAAATAAAAATTCGCTATTTTAGGCCTCCGATTATTTTTTATTCAGTATTTTCGAGTTTTTCATTCTAACCAGGAAAGTACCCGTCGATCATGGAATAATGAATTTTTTTTTAATGAGTACCAATCGAAAGAGCATTGTAAAAAATGTGTCTGGACGCATGCGTTTTTGCCCTCGCGCCCCCGTTATCGAAATATAAGGTCCTAAAGTCAGCTGATTTTTTTTTTTTTTGAAAATTTGCCAGTTTTAGCGAGTTATAATGAAACTGAAAGCTTCGGCGCGATTACACTATTTGCGTCTAGCGGGAAACCTAATTCCCATTTTTGGTCATCTGCAAAGCTTGTGAAAGACGGCTTTACAATAATATTTTACTTTACCTGTGCGTATTAAAGCAAAAAGCTACTATCAAGCCTATGACATGGAAAGCAGAGAGCTTTTTAAAGAGGAAAAACAGCTTAAAACAACATCAAAATTAAATTTTATCTCATCATTTGTGATTAAAGCAGGTCCCTTGTTTACAGGGCCCAGGAGGTGACAACTGAACCTCCTGTTTTTTTTTTTTTCATTATGTTTTTAAGTGTTCGCACAATTCTGTAGCATGGGGGGAGGGGGTGATATTTGGGTTAAAAATTGTAAATTTAAATTTTTTTCAAACCACTTTTCTGTTGGCGGGTCCCCAAAACTCAAGGTGAGTTCCCCTGAACACTTTTGTCAACTGCGTCACTGGGTATGTAGGAATGGTCTTTAAAAAAAAAAAATGTGCTCAAATAGGACTGCTCAAGTAAAGTTATTAGAAACTAGGCTCGGGGGCGGGGGGGGGGGGCAGTTTTTTTTTGACCTGCAGAAAATTTAATGGAAATGTGTTCAAATAAAACAATTAGACAGGAATGAGGTGTTTTCTCTCAGATATTTCGAAAGAAAAAATTGTTCGCTCGAATCGAACTTGTTCCCTCAAACGTTATAGAGGAGGACAGGGGAAAAAACGGAAATTTGAAATTGAAATATTGTTCAAATCAAAAAGTCGAATATGGGAGTGTATTGTCCTCACTGAGATCTTTAGATCAAAAAAAAAAAAAAATCGAATCGGACTATGCACTCAAAAGTTATTGCCAGGGGGTGGGCAGAAGAACTAACCAATAACAGATTGACAGGAACAGTTTCCGCAGCTCAAAACCCAATTTTCCGACTTTAAATTTCTCTGTGTATTTTATTATTTTTATTAAGTTGTGCTTTTTTGACTCAATTGTTTTGAGCGTGTTTTTTTTTTCTTCAATGCATCAGGTCTTCTTCTTTCATGATTTTTTTTCACCTATTTTCTACTTCTACAGAAAAGTAAGCTAAAACTTGCATTGATTTATAATTTTGTTAGTCTTTTCCTACCCGTTGAACATAAAGCAGAACTAGTAAAAGTTATTCTAGTGTTTTTAAACAGTACGAAATTAACATGCAGTATGTTGTACATTTACGTTACAGAGACTTTCCGCTACAGTGACCAATTCTGTTTGAACGGCTGGGGTTTTTACAATGAATGTCGACTCTATTAGTATAGTTTAAGAATGGAACTAACTACTTCTCTCTACCCTTGATGTAATTTCCGACATGGATATAATTTTGCAGCTATTGACATTTACAAATAGTAAATGTCGGTTTTCTTTTTAAAATTTTTATTTATTTTTTCTCGATTTTAATTAAAAAAAAATAATGTTTTTGCTAAGAGTGAGCAGATAATGAAACTTCTTGCATCGATTTTTTTTTTTTTTTGAAATAAGAACTGATATCATAATATATGACAATTTAATTTCTACCTCAAAGGCCTTCATTTTTTGTACATGAGCTCATATTAGCTGCTCTTCATACTTATTTATTTAATTATCCTGAATTATTCATTGAGAAACACGTGCAATATATTTTTACGTGTAATAATTAACACATATAACTTAGTTCAGTAAAAAAACTTAAAATAACTTAAATTTTAAATGTAATGTTATCATCCGTAAAAAGATAAGACTTTAACTTCTTTGTAATGTTTTCGCTCCTCTGGATAATGCACTCTGCTTTCCACACCATAGTCTTGACCAGCATTCTTTATTTTAGCTCATACTTGTAAAGGGTTAACGTAAAACATCTTTTACTTTCTTTGCAAATGATCAAACATGGAAACGATGCGATGCGAAGCAAGCAGCGGAAGGGAGAATCGGGAGGTAGCTTCCATTTCTTGCCAAGTCTTCAAATTTGGCTACTTTTCGGCCGACTTTAAAACCCCTTATCTCGAAAACGAGGGTACGAGGGCACTTGATCTTTGGGTCAAAAACATGTTTCAGTATGCTCTTTCGAATGGTACCATTTTTAACTTTTTTCATTATTACTTAAGTCGAGTACTTTCCTGGTAAGTATTTAAAATGTTCCAGAGACCCGCCGTTATTTAATACTAATATTATCTATGAGGGGAGTTAGGATAGGCAATTGCTTCCTCCCTGACTTAGATGTTTCTTCTTTTTTTTAATTTTAAATACAGTGTATACAAATATGAGCCAACAATAGGGAAGGTATTGGCGGGTACCACAAGGACGGTGCTCGAAGTCAGAATGATGAAAACACGCATCTTCCCTCAACATTCCCTTGACGCTTCCTTGTTCAGCAATACATAAGAAATAATAGCTATACTTTTATTTATTTTGACAATCGAAAGAGCACAAAACATATTGCACTGGAGTGATTACAAATCGAGCTCAATCCCTCCCAATTATTCTAAAACGGTAATGAGTATTAAGATCAAAGTAGTGCTATATATAGTTTAGAAGTGAGAGCACTTCTTTAAAGTTCTTTTAAAATAGAAAATTTCCAAAATTCAAAACTCACTAAAAAAAGATTTATTTATTTATTTATTTTTATTTTTATTTTTTTTTTTTTGAACCTTCTTTACTGTACCATCGAAGCACAAACAGCCTTTGTAAACGTACCTCGTTCAAAATCCCGCCGCTGTACTTGTGTTACTCATTTTTAGAATCTTCATTTGATGTAGGCTCTTGATACAAATTTTTAAACTCGCGAAATTTGCAATAATCGTTTTTAGAAACTTCCCCCTACTGTTTTTGAGAAATACATATTATTCTCTCGCTAGTTTTCGCCACAGAAAAATTGTTACCAACAGAGGAGTTATTTTCTGTCATTATAAAATTGCATTCCAAAAATCTGTATCCGACATGTTTTCACAAAAGCTCATAAAATTTTTAATATTGTAGAACGTTATTTCCGAAGTATAGTATGTAATTGAGAAGTGGAAGTGATAACGTGAAAAAAACGGCTGGAAAGAGGCGGAGAGAAAAGGTTTGTTTCTATCTCTTTTAAGTGGATAAGACCGGTCGATTTCATAACTAAATTCTAACCTGCCAGATAGATTTATGCTAACATCAGTGCATCTAACCGACATATACCAAAGCAAAGTTGCAAATTTTATATAGTTTGTCTTGTACCGTGGGGGCGCAGTTTGCTCTGCTCGTGGTGAAAATGTAATTTTCATTTTTTAGTCTGTTTGGAGTTGATCAAAAAAAATTTTTTTAATCCGTCAAAATTGCGCCCCCTGGCTGCTGCGCCCGTGGCAAGAACCACTCCTGCCAACCCCTAGCTACACCACTGAATGCGAGGATGCATTTCTACAACTGAAGGAGGTTTTAACATCAACGCCTATTCTCTCTTATCCTCAGCCTGGAAAATCCTTCATACTTGACACTGATGCGAGCCACGAGAGCGTTGGAGCTGTTTTATCTCAAGAAATAGACGGTAACGAACATGTCATCGCCTACTGGAGAAAATGCTTATCAAAGTCGGAGCGAAATTATTGTGTCACGAGAAAGGAATTGCTCGCCATAGTTAAAGCTGTAGAACATTTCCATCATTACCTCTACGGCCGTAAATTCCTGCTCCGGACTGATCATTAGGGTATGTCATAAAAATAAAAGTTTTTTTTTTCGACTTGGTACACGCACTTTCCTATGTATTCACTCATTTTGAGTTGCTTGGTACAAAAAAAAGTTTTTGGGAAAAAAATTTAGCTACCAAGAAAACGCAATTAATTTGGTGTTTTTTTCAAAAAATTCACTATTTTCAGGTTGAATACGCAATATTGCTGCGGGAGTTTTTTAAAAGATTGCTCTTCTAACTTAAATGAATGTTTTCAACTCTAATGAACATACTTTTCTCATAAAAAATGCAGTTAAATATACATATCGTCTCTTTTTGTTTTTAAAAAGAGCAGAAACTATCGGTAATCGTTCCTACTGAAACGGGTTGCGCTTCTGGTCAATCGACACCGCTGTCTTCGTTGGGCAGTCAGCTGTTCAGGGGAAAATGCCACCTGCATCTGGGGAGGTGATCCCCATTTTTCTAACTAATGCTCCCCCCCCCCTCCCAAGATCACTTTTGACCAGCAGAAGCGTTTTCACTTAAATGTCTCTCATCCTGCCGAAGATTTTCCGACAAAAGGCAAATTGAGATTCTCTTTTTTGCTTTTTTGTTTTATTAAAGGATAGATTGATTTCCACTAAAAACCTGGAAAGCAAAAGACACTAATAATTTTAAACATCGAAGAAGTCGGACTTACAGTTCGACTCTCCCGAAAGCTAGTGCCGTCGTGTAATATTATGACTCGAGGAAATACCCTGGAGTTTTTATAGTATAGCTGTACGAAGTAAATGGAATTACCTTGATATTAGTAGAGCGGCCGTTATTTCAGTCAGGTTTGCTGTGTCATCAACCGCGGCAGTTGCTATCATATATAGCCTTTTGGGTAATCTTGTGAAGGCAGGGCCATCTCGGTGAAGATAAAAAACATCTCATGTGCAATAGCAAAAGGGTGTTTCATGCTAAAGAGCATGTTATGAAGCACTCAAGAGCAGAGGAGAGTTCCAATATCGCAAAAAGTAACATTACTGCAATTTTTGTAGAAAGCAGGAAGCACAACACTCTAACTCTTAGGTCACGATGAGAACACTGGTAGCTTTCGGAGACATGCTACACTTAGGAGACATGCTACATTACATCGAAAAACTCCTCCATTACATACTTTTTAGATCTTTCTTTCTGCTGGCTTCATATCAACGAGCAGATATTAAGTCATATAGTCGCAAAACTTGACGAACCAACTTCTCCAGAAAAGGAATGGATTGGTACTGCAGGTAAACTGTTTTCCCGAGTTGAGTTTCTTGAGAAAAAAACAAAGTTTAAGCCAATTCAATTTTTGGAGCCCCTTGTTAATATGGACGAAAATGTTGCTATAAAACTGAGTAAGTGACTTTTTTTTATAGTCAGTCGATCAGTTCCGTGGAAGGCAGAAGTATTGAAGCTCACTGAAGGCGGAACTATTTCCACCCCTAATTGATACTACAGTGAACTCTCACTTATGCACCGGTCCAAGGGACCAACAGAAAAAGGCGCATAACTGAGAGAGACGTATAAGTGAAAAAGCCTATTTAAAGGACTAAAACACAACATAGGTTCTAATGAGAGAATGAATAAGAATGTTTCTATAGATAAGGGACATATTACTACGGTTTGGCAATTACTGTCACGTAACTACAATGATGAAGAGAAAACAAAAATTGTAGCATACCTAATTACAAACAGTTCTCTTTAAAACGATGCATAATAGGTAATTGTCCCTCTCCAAACTCTAGTTCATGTGCGGAAAACTGCCTTCCGTGAGCAATAAAGGCGAAAGATTAACTAAAGATGAAAGTGAAGAAAAAACTTACATTTGAAAGAAAATATATTTTTTAAAAAATATTTTACGGAAAATTCGGCGCATAAGTGAAATATTTATCTTTAGAGCGACTTATAAACGAATGATACTATAATTATTTTGCTATGAAATGTGCTAAGACCATTGAAAATCGTCGTATAAGTGAAAAAGGCGCATAAATGAGGCGGCGTATAAGTGAGAGTTCACTGTATTTTGTCAAATGCAAAGGCATTTTTACCTTAGTCCTCAGAGTAAAGAAGAGTAACGAGTAAATTTTCTGGAATAGCCCAAAAGGACCCGTATTTTATACAGGAAACTTTGTTTTTTTTTTCCCTCAAGAAAGTCAACTTGGGAAAAGAAAGTCTGTAATGGGGGAGTATTTCGATGTAATGTAGCATGCCTCCTTTCCAGCCAAACACATTTAATTGAAGGTATCGCTGCCAATTAGTTGAAGGCAAATGTCTATACCTATGTCTTTCAATCAGTCACATTATCCTATTTCACATTGCTCAGCTAGTTTTTCCTTTGTTGTCTTCTTCTTCTGGTGTATAGTGAGTGAGGTAGCGATCTCCACGCTCTTCTTTTACGGTCTTTCTTTGATGATACTTTTCCGAAAGCTACCAGTGTTCTCATCGTGACTAAGAGTGTTGTGTTGCTTTCTACAAAAATTGCAGCTAAGTAATTTCTTGCGAATTGGAACTCTCCTCTGCTCTTGAGTGCTTCATAACATGCTCTTTAGCATGAAACACCTTTTTGCTATTGCACATGAGATGTTTTTTATCTTCACCGAGATGGCCCTGCCTTCACAAGATTACCCAAAAGGCTATATATGATAGCAACTGCCGCGGTTGATGACACAGCAAACCTGACTGAAGTAACGGCCGCTCTACTATTATCAAGGTAGTTTCGTTTACTTCGTACAGCTATACTACAAAAATTCCAAGGTATTTCCTCGAGTCATAATATTACACGACGGCATTAGCTTTCGGGAGAGACGAACTGTAAATCCGACTTCTTCGATGTTTAAAATTGTTAGTGCCTTTCGCGTTCCAGGTTTTTAGTGGAAATCAATCCATCCTTTAATAAAACAAAAAAAAAAATCAATCTGCCTTTTGTTGGAAAACGCAACTGATATAAAAATCTGGGTGGTCACAAGTAACATGGGGAAAAATTTTTTTCAGCTAATAATTTGCGGCACCCCCCTAAAATGTGCCAATGGGCTAGAAAATGAGATTTGCAAAGTTTTAGCTTAATCGGATAATATTAACACGTGCCGCAAAGAGGGTAAAGTTAAGAAAAACAGCTATTTTTAGCCAAAAATTGTAGTTTTTACTCTGTAAAACCAAAACTACTGATTCTAGAAGCTTTATTTTGGTCTCATTTTGTACGGCTATTTTATTTTCTTAAATCTAATCTTATTTAAAGTTTTCGAAAAAAATGATTTAATATTTTTCAGAATTTTCACAAGTCAGGCTGCAACGCAAATCCCGAAATTGCAAGTAACATGGGGAAATTTTTTTTTTCAACAAATCTTTTCAGGCACTCCCCTAAAATGTGCCAATAGACTAGAAAATGAGAGTTTGAAAAGTTTTAGCTTAATCGGATAATATTAACACGTGCCTCAAAAGTAAGGGTAAAGTGACGAAAAACAAGTGAATTTTTAACCATAAATCGTAGTTTTTCCTCTGTAAAAACCAAAACTACTTATCTTAGAAACTTTATTTTGGTTTCATTTTGTAGGAAATTCATTCTCGTTACAGTGTTATCCCATTCATATTTGCTATCATGTCCAAAATACTTTATTTGGCATTTTTCAGGCAAAAAAAAAGGGTATTTTCGCGGTACTTTAGAAATAAATGAAACAAATTATTCTGTGTTAAGATAGAGACAATAAGGGGGTTAAGTTGTTTCATTTATTTCTAAAGGTACCGCGAAAATACCCTTTTTTAATTGACAAAGTAAATCCAACAATCTTACTACTATTATATATGCGAAAGTCTGTATGGATGTATGGATGGATGTATGGATGGATGTATGGATGTTTGTTCCTCTTTCACGCAAAAACTACTGAATGGATTTTGATGAAACTTTTACCATAATGTAGCATATACATCAGAATAACACATCTTACTACTATTATATATGCGAAAGTTTGTATGGATGTATGGATGGATGTATGATGGATGTATGGATGGATGTATGGATGGATGTATGTTTGTTCCTCTTTCACGCAAAAACTACTGAATGGATTTTGATGAAACTTTTACCATAATGTAGCATATACATCAGAATAACACATAGGCTATAATTTATAACGATATTCAAAAAAGTTCGATCGGTAGCGTCTTTTTCATTCCAATTTAAGGTACATATTTCTCATAAATCAAAAGGCATTGACCAAACTAACTCAGTATTTAGTGTATCATCTCAACTCCCTGTCGAAAGCTAAAATTGCGGGCATCATTTCTTCTTTCCGTATTTAATGTCCAAGGCTTTTCTCAAGTCAAATCATGAAGGTTTTTTTTCCAGCTTCATGGGGAATATCCAGGCTTTTACCATGATTTGTATTTAAAACGTTTTGTAGTCTTAGTTGTGTAAGTAGAATATTTATCCTTAAGCAATGTGTTTTTTAATGTGCATTGCTGCGTGAAAATATTATTTTTTTAGAATAAATTGTATTCCTTTGTTAGTAAATTGTTGACTGTATCAATTATTTTCACAAGTTTCGTGAATTTGTCGGTCCTGCTTAATCGTCTAACGGATAAACGAATAAAATATCCTGGAACTAGATATTTCCCATGCCATAGACGCAATGCTAAAGATTCCGCTTAATCGAATTCTCCGCTTAATCAAATAATATTTCTTGGAACCGACAGTATTCGTTTGAGCGGGGCCGACAGTATGTGTTTTAGTGTTTTAGAGTATCGGTAATGTAATCGCTTGAAGAGATTGGCAACTAATAAATGGATTAGGTTCAGTATTTTCCACTTTAATGGAACTTTAAATACAATTTTACAGTATTTTTAAAAATTTGTTGGCGTTGATTGGGCGGTACTTACAATTGGTCACTTAGAATACAATCGAACAGGTATCTTGCCGAATTTGTTGCAAAAATATTATAATAACTAAGATTATGGGTAATGTTTTCCACTGACGCCAGTTCTGGCGCCAAAGACTATGTAATAATACTTTACTTCTTACGATATAACTAAAATAAAACGATTGTTGTCTGATATTTGTAGACTGCGCCAAAATCTTAATCATCGAAATAATACTCCCACAGTTGAAGAAAAGTTGTTTTTTTTTTTTTTTTTGGCCGATTCCGTACGTTGTCATTAAAAAACTTTTGAAACTTACGTCAAAGCAGAAAGTAATCCGCATACGAAATTAATCAGACCCCAAAACTAAAATTACCATTAATTTGTGTTTTTCGCACAAATAATTGTCAAATGCTCCCTACTAATTTCGAAATCACTTAGGACAAAAACTTTTAGCGTCATTTCATGGTCAGCAATATTTTCTTAGCATTAAATGACAATTTTTCTTTGACAAAAATTACTGGCTTAATAATACCTAAGCATATTTGCATAAAGTAGGGAGGGGAGAAAAATTATCCTAGGTATCCCAAAACAGTTACCGCAAATTTAGCGACATTTTAAATCGTCAAAGCGGTACGTTTTGAGTTCTTTTAGTTTGGGGAAAAAAAGCGATTATAAATTGTTTCTCAATATTTTTACTGGCCCAGGCAACGCCGGGTATTTTTGCTAGTAAGCAAATAAATGTAATTGAATATTGTAATGCTTTTAGGTTTTTGCATGAAAATTTCTTATTTTTGATATACTCTACGATTTAACCTGAAAAATGCCAAATAAATACTTTGGACATGATAGCAAAAATGAATGGGATAGCACTTAACGAGAATGAAATTTCCTACAAAATGAGACCAAAATAAAGTTTCTAAGATGAGTAGTTTTGGTTTTACAGAGGAAAAACTACGATTTTTGGCTAAAAATTCACTGTTTTTCGTAACTTTACCCACTTTGAGGCACGTGTTAATATTATCCGATTAAGCTAAAACTTTTCAAATCTCATTTTCTAGTCTATTGGCACATTTTAGGGGGTGCCTCAAAAGATTAGTTGAAAAAAAAATTTCCCCATGTTACTTGCAATTTCGAGGATTTGCGTTGCAGCCTGACTTGTGAAAATTCTGAAAAATATTTAATCATTTTTTTCGAAACTTTAAATAAGATTAGACTTAAAGAAAATAAAATTTCCTACAAAATGAGACCAAAATAAAGCTTCTAGGATCAGTAGTTTTGGTTTTACAGAGTAAAAACTACAATTTTTGGCTAAAAATCGCTGTTTTTCTTAACTTTACCCTCTTTGCGGCACGTGTTAATATTATCCGATTAAGCTAAAACTTTGCAAATCTCATTTTCTAGCCCATTGGCACATTTTAGGGGGGTGCAGCAAAAGAAATTCGAAAATTGATTTTTTGTGACCACCCTAATGAGACATTCTAGTCAAACGCGTCTGCCGGTCAAAAGTTATTTTTTTTGGGGGGGTGGAGATTAATGAGTAAATGGGGGGGGGGTCACTTCCCCAGTTGCAGGTGGCATTTTCCCCTGAACAGTTGCCTACCTAACGAAGACACCGGTGTCAGTTGACCAGAAACGTAACTCGTTTCAGTAGGAACGATTACCGATAGTTTCTGCTCTTTTTAAAAACAAAAAGAGACGAAATGTATTTTTAACTGCATTTTTTATAAGAAAAGCATGTTCATTAGAGTTGAAAACATGCATTTAAGTTAGAAGAACAATCTTTTAAAAAACTCCCGCAGCTATATTGCGTATTCAACCTGAAAAAAGTGAATTTTTTGAAAAAAACACCGGATTAATTGCGTTTTCCCGGTAGCTAAAATTTTTTTCTAAAAACTTTTTTTTGTACCAAGCAACTCAAAATGAGTGAATACATAGGAAAGTGCGTGTACCAAGTCGAAAAAAAAAACTTTTATTTTTATGACATACCCTACTGATCATGCCTCTTTGACTTGGCTGTTGAATTTCAAGAATCCAGAGGGCCAGATAGCCAGGCGGATACAGCAGCTCCAGGAATATGACATCGAGATTAAGCACCGAAAAGGTTTGTTACACGGTAATGCTGACGCATTATCAAGAAGACCTTGTTCCGAGAACTGCCATTATTGCTCCCGAATAGAGAAACAGTACGGGACGACAATCCATACTGCCTGTCAAGTTACTGCTACTTCATCATCTTCAGATCCTGATCCATGGAGTGACGACCAAGTAAGAAAAGATCAGCTTGAAGACCCAGACCTAAAGCCTATCATAGAGTTAATGGAAAAGAACAATCGGCGACCTAGTTGGCAAGACGTTTCTATCTACTCCTGCAAGCGGAATAAGATACGGACTGGGGGCTGCTATGAAAGTCTAGTCCAGGGGAACTAATTCTCATTGATCTCTATATGTCGGTTGATCCGAGTATACGGGTTTTTTGTGGCGGGGGGGGGGGAAATGTCGGTAAAATATAGTGAGAAACGAATAGATCCGATAGGAATACTACTAGAGGCAAGTGACATATTGTTATGTAGATATAGAGCGACGAATGTGTAATCAGGTACGTGAAGTATTTGCATTCCTAGGAAGTATGAGTGTGGATGAACTTGTGTAGATAGAAGGAATTATTGTTGTTATTGGTAGTTTTGGTTTGTGGTGTGTGTGGTAATTTGTAGTTTTTGTGGTTTAGTGTTTGGGGGGGGGGGTGTTTGGGTGAGGGGGAGGGATTAATTTTGGGTTTAGGGTGTATGGTGTAAGGATTGATGGGAATGTTATTTTTGTGGGAGAGTGTTGTATGGTGGTTGTGGGGGGGTTGTTTGGATTGTTTTGGGGGGGTTGGTTTATGGTTTTGTGGATAGGTTGAGTTGGGAGGTTGGGGTTTTTGGTTAGTTTGATGGGGAGTAGTTTGATGTGGGTAAAATGGGGGAGTGTTATTGAGGGTAAGGTAGGGTGGTAGTTTGCGTGAGGTTGGTATGTGTGAGTAGAGGGGGGATTGGGGAGGTTTTGATTTGGTAGTAGGGGGGGTGGGAGGTTTGAGTGGAGGTTGAGGTGAGGTGGTATTTTGTGATGGGTAAGAAAGGGGTAGTTGTTGAGGTTGATGAGGGGGTTGATTGGAGGGGGTGGGTTGTGGGGTTGTTGTGGTGGGTGTGGGGGGTGGTTGTGGGTGTGGGTGGTTTGGGTGTGGGGGGGTTGGGGGGTGGGTTGTTGTGGTGGTGGGGTTGTTGGGTGGTGTTTGTGTGGGTGGTGTGGGGTTGTGGTTGTGGGTGGGGTGGGTGTTGGGGGGTGGTTGGGGTGTGTGGGTTGTGGTGGGGTTGGTGGGTTGGTGGGGGTGGGTTTGGTGGGTGTGGGTGTGGTGGTGGGGTGTGTTGGGGTTGGGTGTGTTGTGTGGGGTGGTGTGTGGTGGGGTGTGGTGGGGGTGGTGGGTGGTGGGTTGGGTGGGGTGTGTGGTTTGGGGGTGGGTGTTGGGGTGGGGGGGTTGGGTGGTGGGTTGTGTGGTTGGTGTTGGGGGTGTGGGTTGTGGGGTGGGTGTGGTGGTGGGTTGTGTGGGTTGGTGGGTGGGGGTTGTGGGGGGGTGTGTTGTGTGGTGGGGTGGGGGTGGGGTGGTGGGGTGGTTGGTGGGGGGGGGGTGGTGGGTGGGGTGTGGGGTGGGGTGGTGGTGGTGTGGGTGTGGGTGGGGTGTGGGGGGTGTTGGTGGTTGGTGGGGGTGTGGGGGTGGGTGGGGTGTGTGGGGGGTTGTGGGTGGTGGGTGGGGTGGGTGGGGGTGGGGGGTTGGGGTGGGTTGGGTGGGGGTTGGGTGTGTGGGGTGGGTGTTGGTGTGTGGGGGTTGGGGTGGTGGGGGGTGTGTTGGGGTTGGGTGGTGTGGGGGGGTGGTGTGGTGGGGTGGTGTTGGGGGGGTGTGGTGGGGTGTGTGTGGGGGGTGGGGGTGGGTGGTGGGGGGTGGGGGTGTGTGGTGGTTGTGGGGGTGTGGGGTGGTTTGTGTGGGGGTGGTGGGGGTGGGTGGGGGGGGTGTGGTGGGTGGGGGGTTGGGTGGGTGGGTGGGGTTGTGGTGGGGGTGGGGGTGTTGTGGTGGGTGTGGTGGGGTGTGGGGTGGGTGGTTGGGTGGGGGGTGGTTGGGGGGGGTGGGGGTGGGGTGTTGGGGTGGGTGGGGGTGTGGGGGGTGGTGGGGGGTGGGGTGGGGTGGGGGGGGGTGGGGTGTGGTTGGGTGGGGTGGGTGGGTGGGGGGTGGTGTGGTGGGGGGTGGGTGGGGGTGGTGGGGGGTGGTGGGGGTGGGTGGGTGTTGGTGGTGGGGGGGGTGGGGGGGGGTGTGGGTGGG
>JAXGGA010011160.1:2500-43573 GCA_038373865.1 Uloborus plumipes
CTTTCATTGTTACTGTTTCCGTGGCGACCACGTTTTGTTATAACAATTGGACAGCGCAAGTTCAAATTATGGTATTTGGCAACGTTGAATTGTTATTGTTTTTGAAATGTTAAAGCAAGGCTTCACTAGATAACAAGCTGTTTCATTTATTCAAAAGCCATGGAATAAAAGCAGTGGTTATTGTCCACCGACATCTATTGAATTTTATGGTCACTTACATTATATAAAAATCAGATTACTTTTTACTTTTCGAGTGCGATTTCAAAATTGAGTATAAAAGTGTTATAGTTAGTTTTAAAATACTTTTTTTCCTCCTCAAGAGTGTTTAGTAAGATATTTCAGGTAAAAAATCAATAAATATGAAACTCATTCTTAAAATATTAAGTTTCGAAACCAAATTACATCTAATATCTTTAGACGAGCAATTCTTGTAATATATTTCGGATCTCGAAAACGGCTCTAACGATTTTGATAAAATTTTGCATTTAGATAAAGTTTTGGTTTTTGAGTTCAGCTACATCGGCGTTTTTTCTGTAAAAACGCAAGTTTTCACAAAAAATCCCGTTTTTCGTGCTTTCATTAAAAGTTTGACGCGAGCTTTCTTTCGTCATTTTCTTTATGATGACTCTTATTGTTACTGTTTCATAGCAACCACGTTTTATTATAACAAGGGATTTCAGATTTAATCACATCAGCGCAAATTAAAATTTTTATGGTATTTGGCAAACGAGTTTTGCAACACGTTAGAATTATCATTGTTTTTTAAATTTAAAATAAATCGATTAAAATAAAGTTAGAATTGTGTGTGGGACGCGAAAGTCCTATCAGTAAGTCGTCGGACTCGTAACCGGAGGGTCCCGGGCCGATCATATAGAGGAAGCTCAGTCTATCGAAGATCCACCGTCTTCATTAATGGTGGCTGGGGGACGTTAAATTTGTTCGTGGTCGTAAAATTCTCCAAGTGAAACGATGCCTCTGGTGGGATGCTGGGCCAAGGGTTTGCTCGGCCCTTGGGCCTGGTTCAAAAACAGAGCGCTCTTCAGAGCCCCATCCCGGTTAAACCCCGAGTTGTGGTATGAACTGGGGGAACCTTGGAGTGTGAAGTGAAGTGAAAGTCAAAACCAACTGGAACCAAATGCGTACTGGAGAACAGGGACTCTGCATCCATTCTCGTCAACCCCTCCCGCGCCTTTGGCGCCAAATTAAATGAAATTGGGTATGATTTTACGGTGAGCATGGATTAAATAAGGTTGTGTTTTTTAAAACAAATTTCGGCTGTTTTAAATGCGTAATTGCAACCAAAGGCTTAAAAATGCTTTTCAAGTTGATCTAAATAAGTACTTCGCATTTTAGAAATAAACACGAGTTTACAAACCTCTTTTTTTTTTACCGAGTGGGCTCGGTCTCCAGGTACTTGCTATTATAACTTAAAAAATAATTTGTATTTTTTATTATACTTCATAAAATTAAAAGTAAAAGGGGTTGTTGCAATTTGGTTGTAAACCCTTACTATTGCATTTACAGAAAGAGCAACAGGGAACTTCATTTGCTCTACAGGTACAGGAACATTTAGCACATTTTAAGCAATTACATGCCCCTATAAAATCATATGGAAATATCTGTAAATTCTTTTCTGGCACCAAAGTATTTTCTACTACTGAAAAAACAAATTCACACGGGTCTAAGACAATAGTTACATCGTCAATACAATGTCTTTGAAGATAGGTGTAAAAATATGATCTCAATAAATGGCTTCTAGTGCATCTGCTAGTAGAGGGCAAATTCTCTACGTCAATATTCTTTGAGTGATGATACATCTATAATCTTAGTTCATCTAAAGTTTTACATAATGATTCTTTTCGTAATACCTGCACTAAGTATACTTCTGCTGACTTAAGTCTGTGTTCTATACAATTCCAATTAGATGATGCGCCAAAACTCTCCTAATTTTCTTCAGATGCACAATGAAGAGCAGATTTTTTGGTACCAAACTTACTAGTATAATCTGATCCAGATAGTGCGTGGATAGCTGGAAGCCACGAGCATAAGTTTTCACCTATTTTTCGGTGACTGTCATTAACAGACAAAAATCTTGTGCAATCATCAACTCCAGTGCGCACCCAAAGTTCCTGAACATCGAATCTCTGTAGAGTAAGATGGTGAAATAAAGCTAACACCATTATGTCAGTGTCGGCACTAACAAGAACAATTTTCGTGAACCCACACAGTGCTGCATGTTTTGAATGAATCAACATTCTAAAGTCAGCTTCCTCTACAGTCGGACAGTTTAATTCTGGGTGGTTTATGTGCGTTCCACTTTGCACCGATGTACAGTTAAATAATACTTCGTCTTCTTCATCACCATAAAAGGCACTAAAGGTGTGGTTGGTATTGCATGGTGTTTGAGTCAAAGAAGATATCATTGTATTTGCAATATACTTTTGTAACATCAGTTTGTTACTTGATGATCCCCAAAAGCTACCGAGTTGAACAGGTAATGGAACGTCTTCAGAGATTTTAACAACATCTATAACGATGCTGCTACATTGTCTCTGTATCCTCTCAGATTGTTTAGGAGAAAATTTGTGATAACTGTCAAAAATATAATCAACTCTTCCACAATTCTTTGTGAGGTTTCCAATATATGACGAAAAAGCAGAAATGACTCCACCAAAGGTTTTCTTTTCATTTGTCACAACCTTTCGTACAGAGTTCATGACGTCCACTATGTAGCAAGTTTTTTCATCTGGCTTGAACAAGGTGTCATCCCTGGTGCTACCGCAAGATGTTTCTATCTGTTTTAAAAATGCACTTTTTTGTGGTTTCACCATTAGCCCCTGGTCATTGAACAATGAACAATTTTCCGATGTATTTAAAATATAACTGGTTAAAATTAAAAAAGAAATTTTGTATAAAAATTCTGTAATAAACGAAAAAAAAAATGATAGACTAAAAAAAGAACTAAGTATTGAAATAAAGGTTTTCCCCATTATTAACTTTCCGTTTTACCGATATTCATTTTACCTATGAATCCCATTGTGCAAAAAATTTCCTGAATGAGTCCAAAATTCATTCAAAAAGTTCAGTTTTAATATAAATATATTAGTGTTAGAGTTAAACATGAACAAAAAATATCTTCCTGTCAGATAAATGTATCCATATCGGCTCACTAAAAATATAATTTTTCAAAAGAATAATATTTAAAACACAATATATAAAAAAGCAAATTTATGAATTAAAAATGCTTACCTTTTCATCATCTTTATCAAAAACCACCCTCTCTTGCATTCATAATACATCATATTAATCAATGGCTGGCTACCTTGCTACTTCGAAGAACAATTTCGCGCTCGATTGCTATGTCTGCGCCCCCTATAGTGGCGCCCGCCTAAGAGGAGCGAATAATTAATATTCTGGTTGATTAGTCACACCAAGTGAAGAGCAGCAAGGTAGCATTTTTTTTCACACAAATATTTGATTACTATTTTAGCAAAGTATTTCCGTTAGTATGTAAGTATCGTTGTTCAACTGCTGGTAGTCAAAAATAAAAAATATGTAATAAAAAAGTTTTTTTTTCTTAGAAATTTCAACATTAACTAAAAGGTACATTAGTGACTATAAATTAGTATAAAAATGTGCAAGTTTTATGAAAACAGGTCAAGTATGAAGATAAATAATAGCATTTTTAAGAGCGAGCGGCCGCCATCTTTGATGACGTCATAGCAAAAAAATGCACCAGGTGGTGGATGTCCACCCGAGTCTTAAATACTTCCTAGGGCACCCACTAACCATTTTTGAAAAAAAATTCCCACTACTCAAATATTCCTACAGAAGTGCTGTCAGATCCTGGACTAAAAATAGAAAATTTAGATGTTCCTTGCTTTTTTGGTCACAAAACCATCAATTAAACTTGATTTTCTTTTGTCAACTAGAAGGTTTAGCCTTGTTTCTTTCCGTTCCTCTCAAATTCTCTGCACCTACTATCATCCCTTGGGCTACTCTAATTTCGGACAAATCATTTGTCTTTATAGCTGATTTTAGTAGTTCATTTGCTAATTTTAGAAGTGAATCTAAAGATTCTTGATTGGATTTCTTTTCTTGTGCAAATTTTTTAGCCTTTTCTTCAAGTTCTTTAATTGATTCTGTTACACGCTTGGTTTCCGCTTCCCTTTTTCAATCATCTCTTCACGTTCTTTGCTTTCTTTCAAAGCCTGTTCTTTTAATTTCTTTTGTTTCTCTAAATAGTTTTCATATGACTTGCGTGCCCCATATGCCAATTTTAAAAGTTCCTTCGTTATTGCCACTTCTCCAACATGTTTATACTTTGTCAAAGAATCTCTAATAATTAGTCTTTCGTTAAGCATTCTCTCAGACATTTTTGACTTATCGTCAGCTAAGATTGTTTTTGATGTGGAGAATCCTCTCTCCACATCCCCATTTCCATGGGACAAGCACAAGCTAATTTTGACAAGGTTATTAAGTAAAGGATACTTCAATACTCCAAAATGAGTTTTTTTTTTCCAGTATTTCTCTCCAAAAATGATCAACTCTTTTATGCTGGTCGTTAGATGTACAGGGTGGTTATAAATTAACAGGAGGTGTTTGGAGCCCTCTAGCTCGCGAATTACTGGTCGAAACATTGCCAAATTTCGTGAGCGGGCATATTAGACCATGGGATTTTGATTTCTGGAATAAAAAAAAAATTAGTTTGAAAAATCACCACCAGGGGGAAATTTGGCGCTGTAAAAGTGTATTACACTGAATATCGCGAATTAAACTTGAAAAGATGCTGTATAAATCAATTTCGCCAAGCAAAAATGATTGTGCTTTGCAAATGAGGTTTAATATGATCGCCGTAGAATTTTCTATTTAAAAAAAAAAATCACCACGAACAAAATAGCGGTCCATTTAACCAAATAGAATGCAATAATTTGTATAAACGCGTTGCGTTTAGCGATCACCTGTAAAATCACGGACTGGGAGCATTCTCATCAAGAAATCCATTCTGATACGTTACGAGCTGCCGTAGAAAATGTTGTACATGGTATGCAGTTCTTACAACTTTACAATGACGATCATATCGAACCACATTTGTGACAAAAAAAGTCATTTTTGCAAATAAAATGGATGCATATTTTGTCAGTAGCAATTATAATTCTTCGATAATCTGAATAATACACTTTTACAGCGCCAAATTTCCCCCTGGTGGTGATTTTTCAAACTAATTTTTTTTATTCATGAATTCAAAATCCCATGGTCTAATATGCACGCTCACGAATTTCGGCAATATTTCGCCCAGTAGTTCGCGAGCTATAGGGCTCCAAACACCTCCTGTTAATTTATAACCACCCTGTATAAAAGAAACTTTTTAAGGAAGTTTAGAGCTTTTAAGAGTGGCCCAACAAACTTTAAACTGCTTTCTGAGGAAATCTCTGCAGGTGGCAAACACATACAATTACTACTATTAAAATCTGTCCGCGTCTGTCTGTCTGTCTATCTGTCTGTCCGTCTGAAGCTTGAACTCCTCAAAAACCGCTGAGCGTAAAGAATCAAACATAATACCATTCGATTCGAAATTTTCTAAGGAAGACAATAAGACCAACCGCGTAATTGTACGACGTTAATTAGCTGAAATATTAGTTAAAACGTTAAATAAATTCTTTGCATTTTTTTAAAATTCCAAGACATTTATTTCTTTCCGTTGCCATTTTAAATTAAAGCGTTAATTAAATTATTGAACTATTTAAAATTCCAAAACTTTTGTTTCTTTCCGTACCTATTTTAAATTAAAGCGTTAATTAAATGGTTGAACTATTTAAAATTCCAAGTCATTTATTTCTTACCGTTGCCATTTTAAATTAAAGCGTTAATTAAATTATTGAACTATTTAAAATTCCAAGACTTTTGTTTCTTTCCGTTGCTATTTTAAATTAAAGCGTTAATTAAATGGTTGAACTATTTAAAATTCCAAGACTTTCGCTTTCTTACCGTTGCCATTTTGAATAAAAACGTTAATTAAATTATTGAACTATTTAAAATTCCAAGATATTTATTTCTTACCGTTGCTATTTTGAATTAAAACGTTAATTCAATTATTGAACTATTTAAAATTCCAAGATATTTCTTTCTTTCTGTTGCGGTTTTAAATTAAAACGTTAATTAAATTGAACTTTTTAAAATGAAAGAGTGTAATTTTTTTTCCATTGTCATTTTGAATACGTGTTATAACAAAGTTTTAACAATTGTTTTTATTCTAATTTTTAATGACATATTTTTTCTCTGGTACCATTTTGAAAATGTGTTTATAAATAAAATTGCAATTGCTGTTTTTAGAAGGGACTTTTTTTGGCTGCGATCCAAATATTAAAAGAACTTTTTCGTTTAGAATTTTGCAATTAATTTTACAGGAAGAAAGCGGTTTGGAAATAATTTTTTTTGGTAAGGAATTTTATATGTTATTTAGGGAGAGTGCTAAGTATGCGCTACTTGACATCGTCTTTCTTTTTGAGGAAGCATGCGCAAATCAACGCGATTGATTCTTTGATGCAGGAAAGCTTTTTAGCGAGTCGCTTTAGCGGGGAGTAGTTTGTTTAACTTTTCCTTGGTGTTTTAAAGGCGAGCCGCCTTGGCGGCGAGTAGTTTATTGAAACTTTCCTCGCTACTGTAAAGGCGAGCCGCCTTGACGGCGAGCAAACTATTTAAACTTTTCTCATTACTTTAAAGGCGAGCCGCCTTGGTGGCGAGTAGTTTGTTGAAACTTTCCTCGCTACTTTAAAGGCGAGCCGCCTTGGCGGCGAGTAGTTTTCTCAAACTGCCTTCACTACATTACAGCCCGTGCAATGCCGGGCCACACAGCTAGTACTTAAAAACCTTTGATCTTTGGAAGTGTGAAACAAGATAATTATGTGCTGCCACATAGTGTTGCTGGATTTTACAAAGCACATCAATTCGTTCTCTTTCCTTCAAAAACTTAACAGCAGCCGAGGTCTTATCACTCAAACTGACCTTAGATGCCATCAGGAGGTTTTTGACAGCTACGAGATCTTTATCACTTATATTAGGTTTGCATATCTTTCTTTTTAGCTTGTCCAGGATGCCAATGACTTCACTGTAAAGAAGATGGACTAGGGGTTTAGAGTGCAAAAAATGAGCTTGAAATGCCATGAATTTGTATGAACTTTCAATAACAAAACATAGTTCTACCTTAATATCTACTAACTTGATACAAATGACAATTCGCTAATATTTTACAGTCTTCATAATTTGTTTTGATTTAGTAGGAATAAAATTCAAAGAATAATCTTTTACAGCGGGCCACTGCTCTAACAACCTTTCACATGCAGGTCCTGCAATTAACCATGTACTTGTGACATGTTTTAAAAACCGAACCTTAGTTGGTTGGTTGTTTTTTGTTTATTGGCGCAAGAGCCTTAGTAGGCTATACTGCGCCAAACTATGGTTTTATGTTAAAAATAAAGATGTGTCAGAAATAAAATTATCTAAAATGCAATGCACATAAAAACTTCTAAACTTTTAAAAACATTTCGAAACAAGACACATTAAATTTTCAAAATTTTAAATGATTAGTCGAAAGCAGGAATATTCAAGTGATTTTCACTTAATTGTTTCTTTGGCGTAAGAGCCTTATAGGCTACACTGGGCTAATAAAAATATGTTAAAACCAAAATTTCTAAAAATTTTAAAAACATTTCTAAAAGAAACACATACACGAAGTTTAAAATTCTAAAATTAGAAACACATTGAATAGGAGAAAGACGACACAAAAACAAGGACAAAGTAAAAGCACTAAATCAGACACATAAAGCCAATATCGTGAAGAAAGGGGAACAAACCCGGGTGGAGTGCGTCCCCTAGCAACTCCTTTAAAGATGGATTAAAATTGTTAAAATATTTATGACGAATGTGATTAAAGTTAGGGCAGTCACTAAGAATGTGTAATACTATTAGAGAAGTATTACATGTTCGGCATGTTGGAGCTGGTTCACGGCACAAGAGATGTTTGAGGGTGAACCTTGTGTGAGCAATACGGAGTCGAGATATTAAAACTTGTTGTCTCCTGGTAAGCTGCAATGACCTGAAACCTTTCGTCGAGGGCTGGATGGAGCGTAATTTATTATGAGTTTCAGAATTCCAGACATGCTGCCAATGGGTGTTAAGACTTTCGCATATGGCATTTTTAATGTCGTTGAAAGGAACAGGATCATCGATTATAATGTCTGCAGCTTTAGCAGCTGTATCGGCTGCCTCGTTACCTGTAATACCTACATGACCTGGGATCCAACAGAAAAAGATTTGAAAATCATTTTGTTTTAAGCTATTGTATAAAAGGAAAGATTGAATAACCAGAGGATGACTGTTGTTACTGCAGTTGGTGATAGATTCTACTGAACTCATTGAGTCAGTGTAGATTACCCATTTTTTATGTCCTGTTTGAGCAATTGCTTTTAGAGATATAAGTATGGCTTTAATTTCAGAAGTAAAAACTGAACAGGAGGTATTTAATTTGCCTGAAATTACTCGATCGTCAAAAACTGCAGCAAAGCCAACGTGATCAATGGATTTAGATCCATCCGTGAAAATTTCTTTATATTGATAATATTTATTTTTAATACTGAGATATATTTGTTTATAGACTAAATTTGCTGTAGTTTCTTTTGGGTACTTTTCAAGGTCATGCAGTGTAAAAATAGTATCTTCGCTCCATGGCTCAAGAGGTTCTATATTGTTATAATATTTTAATTTTTGTCAGCTGAAGGTCACTAATAGTCTGTCGCATTCTGATACCAAATGTTGGACTAACCGAAGGGCGGCGCCGAAATAAGTCAAAATGGGATGGATAAAAAACATATAAATGAAGAGGATGATTGGTGTCGGATTTTATTTTAAAGAAATAATTTAATGATAATTTAAGCCGCCTATAATGAAGTTTAGGTTCTTGTGCTAATATATATAGGCTATTTATAGGTGAAGTTCTAAAGACTCCTGTACAAATGCGCAAGGCCTGGTTATGTACTGGGTCTAGAAGTGTGAGATAGCTTTTGGCCGCAGAGCCGTAAATCTGGCAGCCGTAATCCAGTTTAGAGCGTATCAGAGCCCTGTAGATTCTTAACATGGACTCTGTATCGGCACCCCAAGAAGTGTTAGCCAAGACTCTGAAAATGTTTAATTTTAGTGTACAATTCTTTTTTAATTCTCGTATATGAGGTATAAATTTCAGTTTGTTATCCAGTGTGAGATTAAGGAATTTTCCTTGCTCTTTTACAGAGATTGGTTGCTTATTAATAAGTAGCTCTGGATCAGGATGAAGACCTCTTTTTCGACAGAAATGAATACAGAATGTTTTTTGTGTAGAGAAAACAAAGCCATTTTCTTCCGCCCATTGTGAGACTTTATTAATAGCTGTTTGTAGTTGTCTCTCAACGATACTCATGCTCGGTGACGAGAACGAGATTTGAAAATCATCAACGGAACATGGTACCTTTGACAGCGGGAGGTAGTTGTTCGATTAAACTGTTGATTGCAATTAGGAAAAGAGTTACGCTCAAAACACTTCCCTGGGGTACCCCTACTTCTTGAATGAAGGTATCCGACAGAACAGATTTGACGCGTACACGGAATGAGCGATTTTTCAAAAAATTGGCAAGGAAGATGGGGAGGTTGCCTTGCAACCCATACTCATGCAGCGTTTTGAGAATCCCGTATCTCCATGTACGGTCATATACTTTCTCTATGTCGAAGAATACGCTCACAAGATGTTTACGTTTAAGAAAGGCTTCTCTAATTAATGTTTCGAGGAGCAGCAGATTGTCAACTGTGCATCTGCCACGCCTGAATCCACTTTGATAGGGGGACAGTAGGTGGTTCGACTCCAGTATGTACATCAACCTGGCGTTGACCATCCTCTCCATTAGTTTACATAGGCAGCTAGTGAGAGCTATGGGTCTATAGCTCTAAGGCTTATCAGATTGTTTATTTGGTTTGAGGATGGGTATAATTATCGCTTGACTCCATGCTTTTGGGAGCCGCTGTTCAGAATAAATGCGATTGAAAAGCCGCAGTATTTTTTCTAAAGAAGAGTTACTTAAATTTCTCAACATACTATTGTGGATTTCATCTGGACCGGGTGATGTGTTTTTTGTCTTCTTTAAAGCGATATTTAGTTCTTTAAATGTAAAATCTGAATTGTATTGCTCATTAATGTTCGAATAAAAATTCAGGAGTCTTTTCTCTTTTACAGATTTTATAGCTAAAAATTTTGGGCAATAATTATCTGCTCTGGAGACATCTGCCAAATGCGTCCCCAAGCAGTCTGCCACTTCTTTGTAATCAGATAAAATTTGACCATTCTTCTCTAAAATTGGTGCACAAGATGTATTATAGTTGAAAGAGATTTTTTTAATTTTACCCCACACGGTTTTGGATGGAGTGGACGTCGTGATTGTGCTGACATATGTACGCCACGAGTCCCGCTGACTTTTTCGTCGAATCCTACGAGCTTCAGCACGAGCTCGTTTCAGAGCCACAAGATTCTGTGTGGTCGGATAACGACGAAATGTGTGCCACGCTTTTCTCTGCTTCTTATGAGCTGCCTGACAGTCAGAGTTCCACCAAGATTTAGGGAATTTAATCCTGCCCTTAGTGGTTCTTGGTATAGCAGCGTTCGCTGCATTCAAAATAGTGTCGGTTACTCGGCTTACCGCTTCATCGATATCAGTATCATTCACAACTTCGGATGTTATTTCTGCCAGCTGGGTAAATGTTGCCCAATCGGCTCGATCAAGGCGGAAACGGGATTGCTGCTGCTGTTGATAGCTGCAGCGTCCAGTAAATGTTATCTTGATCGGAAAGTGGCCACTAGTGTAGAGTCCACTTTCAACCTGGAAACCAACCCCTGCCCCTAATGGGGCAGAAGTGAAGGTGAGCATATTGCAAGATCGATGGCATGGTAAGACTGCGTCGGAAGGTGGAAATATGTATATCACCGTTATTAAGAATACAAAGATCATTGTCACATATAAGCTGTTCTATAATCAAACTTCTACTGTTGGAGTCTGGACTTCCCCAGAGAGAGTTGTGGCCATTGAAGTCCCCAAGATGATAAATGGGGGTGGCAGCTGATCAATTAATGTCTGCAATTCCACGCTTCTAAAGTCATAAGAAGGTGGAATATACATAAAACATACTGTTAACAGCGAGCGAAGGTGAACACGCGCAGCTACTGCCTGAAGGGACGTGTTGATATTGAGTTGGCCTGATGCGTAATCATTAGAGATTAGCAATGCCACTCCTCCACAACGAAGGTCTCCTGTCAAGCAGTCCTTGCGGTACATTGCAAAACCTTTCAATCTCGGTCTATCAGTATGTAGCAAGAGTGTCTCTTGCAGACAAAATATGGCCGGTTGGTGATATTCGACAAGATCTTTGTCGTCCGTGACATTATGCGAGTAACTCTGACAGTTCCAAGATAAAATGCTCAGGGCCATAGAATGAAAGAAAAGGAAAAACGGCCAAAGGAAAGAAGCACAACTCATGAGGCAGGAACCTCCGTCCATCCTTCATCATCAGACGACGGAATATCTTTTATTTCAATGTCCTCGACGTCCTCATGAGGGGGATAATGGCGAGATTTACAAAGAGTTACCTTCTTGCTAGAGCGCAAGAAGTCCTCTTTTTTAAAATTATAAAAATTTGGGGGCCTCTGTTTAGATGCCACCCCAATCTTAGCACGCGATTGAATTAGTTTCTTTTTTTCTGCACATTTCTTTTGCTTTTGTTCATTTACTTTGTTTAAAGTCATTGTAACTGTAGAACTTGTACTGGGTTTTTGATCTGTTTGCATTTCATTTTCATTACAAATTTTATGTGGTGATTTAGAGGTAGTGGGCTGTTTTCTTGTTGATTTAGGTGAGCGAAGTACTTTACTGCTAGTTATTTTGCTTATTTGAGGCTCTGTTTGCGTGCTTGCGGATTTAAATACCTTTCTTATTGCTGCTGCATATGAAAGTCCGCCTGTAGGAGTGCGGGATTCTACAATCTTTCTAGCATCTGGGTATGATACATTTTGAGTGGTTTTAATAATCTGTATTTCTTTTTCAGAGAGCCATTTCGAGCACTTTCTAGAGTATGAGGGATGATCTCCCTTGCAATTGACGCATTTGAATTCCTTCGTGCATTCATTGCTATCGTGGCCGGGCTCAGCACATCTGGCACAGGTATCTGTACCACGGCATGATAGCTTGGAATGACTGTAACGCTGGCATTTAAAGCACCGTAGCGGATTTGGAATGTATGGTCTGACAGGACAAGAGAGATAGCCAGCTTTGACACGTGAAGGGAGGATAGGCGTACTAAAAGTCAGAATGACGTGCTTCGTATTCTGTACTTCGCCGTGGCGTTTAATAGTGATCCTTTTCACTCCACTTACGTGTTGCTCTTTCATTTCCTCTAGAATTTCCTTTTCTGACGTATAAAGAAGGTCAGGCTCTGAAATGATTCCGCGTGAAAAATTTAGGGTTGTGTGGGCAGTAACTGCACAGAGATAAGAGCTTAATTGTGTGATGGAAAGATTCGTTCTACTTGTTTGGAGTCTTTTATTTCAACTAGCAGTTCACCAGTACGTGTTTTTTTAACAGATTTAAATTCGCCAATTAGACTTGTGAGAGCTTTATTAATTAGAAATGGTGAAACAGCAGTAAATGTAAGATTTTCGTTTCTTTTGATTACGAAAAATTTTGCGTTGTTTGGTAACAAAACGTTCTGACGCTCCCCTCTAGGGCGAGAAGAGTTTTTTTTTATTTTTCAAATCCAGATTGGACCGGAGAACTGGGGGGAAAAAGTGGGGTGAGCCCCTGCGTAGCCCCCCTACACAGGGGTAAGGCTGCTTACGACATGGTTCGCCAGCTAGCCCTGAAGCCTCCCGTATGAGATACCGCTTGGCCCCGGTACCACGCAGCCATCGGCACGGTCGCCACACCTTGGCTTGGGATTGTTCCGAAATTTGGTAAGTGTGATGAGGGAAGGAGGGAGAAAAAATCCCTACCCGCCGAACTTCGGTTTGAGCAACTGGGGGTCACTACTCCGCCAAGAGCTCGCCCCGAACACACCACACCACAAGCCCCCCCCCCCCCCACCACGACATGGTAAACGGACAACGGGGGGGGGGGGGGGAAACCGAACATTAGGAACGTCTTTATTACTCTGTAATGTTTGATAATCCTCACACCTGGAAGGAAACTTCTCCATATATTATTTCGCTAAGCCGAATCCTATACCCGGTCGAAACTCGCTCATTTCTTTATCGAATTGCATGAAAATTTATGATTTTGAAGCTTATCCCGCGGGCTATTGACGAAAATTAGACCCACCCTCTAAAAAGTGTCGGTTCGTTTTTTATTCGAGCTTCAATTTTTGGGCACAAAATTGACTCTATCTAGCGAAATAATTGTCGTATCGTCTCCATTTTGATTTCATTCGAAAGATTTAAAAAAATGCGTTTTTTAGAACGTTTCTCCGCTAGCGCCGCGTAACGAGAATCTCGAAAATCCACGTTTAAGCGACTTATAAGCGATTGAAGTTTGAAAAAGTTAAAATTTTTTGCTCAACTGTTAAAATCGTTACATTGTTGTTCAAATCAATTTTAAATGCGATATTTCAAGCCAAGGCTTAGCTCGGTAAATCTTAATTGTAACTTTTATTGTTTCAAAATACTATGGTAGTTTTGCGATAACGTTAGTATTTAGTTTAGTAGTAGCCTTGGGTATTTGATTTTAATATAGGGTAGAGCCGCTATATAGACAAGCCGACGCATCAAGATTAAGTTTCACCACTTTGGATCCAATCGTTACCATCGAAACTCCTTAACTTTTACTTTCAAATTTTCATTGTTGCGGAGTAAGGTTACTAGAAAAATGTTTTGGCACATTGCTAAGCTTTGCCAAATCCACGTGCCGCTAATAATTGCTCACAGTGAAAAATTACCAAAACGCGATTACTAGCCAGAAAAGACAACCACTCAAACACACAAACACGCGCTGGATCCAAAGTGGTGAAACTTAATCTTGATGCGCCGGCTCGTATATATAGGGGCCTTAATATAGGGTATCACTTTTGTAGTAGTTGTAAAAGTGAACGTGTCTTTGATCTCTTTGAAAAGTTGTCAGAACGACGGCAGTAGATGGCGATGTTGTGCAAATGAAGCCAATAAATATTGTCGTATTAAATTTTAAGTTTAGAGTTTTTTTTTTTTTTTTTGCGGAATTCCGCACGGGTCACCTAGTTTTAAGATAATATTAAATATCAATAACTAGTTGGCATGCAACTTCGCCATATAGTTTCGAAAATAAGTTGTGAAAACTGAAAAACTTGAATTGAAGCACGAGAGATCATTAATATTGATACTAAAATTTTGGAGCTGAAATCATGAATAGAGCTTTTTATTTTATTTTTATTTTTTGTCTCATCCATTATTTTCGATTTTGATGCTGTCATTATTACTAAGTTTCTCATTAAAATAAGGCAAATCTTAACTTTACTAACAATTTTTAGTTATTTTTAAAGTAACATTTTTTTCGCATGTAAACTTAAAAGAACAGGACAACTAACGCCCGAATGCAAGTGTAACGCTCGCAGCTCACTCGCTCGTAACTGACGTCATCTGCGATTTGTTCAATGCAAGTGTAACAAAATTCAGGATGCGGCGCAGCAAATTGCAACTCAACGTTTTGGCAGCTAAAATCTTCCCGCAGACACTTTGCGAGCGACATTGTCAACAATGGCGGACGTGTTGCTTGTCCGAAAAGGAAAAATGCTCGATTGAAAAGATATTGGAGTTTTAACTAAGTGAGCATGTTGACTATTTTCTCGAAGATGCAGTGAGACTTTTACTCCTGGAATGCAGCCCACATTTCACTCAAAATTTTTTGAAAAAGAAGAAATCATGTCTTCAATATGTTATTGATCGACGTAGTTGGAAGTTTTGAATGCTGTTCATTCTGGCAATCAATTTGTTGCAGATTTATTTGAAGACGGCGAATCCGCAGTTCCGAAGTTCTGCCTAATATAGCATATATCCTTCTGGAACGACGTACAGTTCTTCCTGAGAAGTTATTCCATTATAAGTAATATTTACTCTAATCTTCCCATCTGGTTTGAAAGTATTTCCGGTGTATGATCGAAAAATTATCTCAGACAACTAAATGCATGTTGTCCCTTATAAAGCATTTGCTTCAACAGGGAAATTCTTATGTGCTCAGGAAAATTTCAAACAGATTGTTTAGAATCCCGATTTAGAATTTACCGCCAAATGTCTGGAAGCTATTACCATGTTTCAGTAATTGACGTTATTGAAAGTGAGAGGAAGCTCAGAATCAGAAGTATTCTGACGCTTAACTTTTTAAAACTGGGCCAAATTTCAATTAAAAGCTTAAGAGCGACACAATATCAATATCAAGTGATGTTGAGGAAATCGACATCAGTGACTTTTGCAACGTTTTAGGCGACCTTAGTATTGATGTGAGTGTGGACGAAGTTGAAGTCTCAACTTATATTGCTGGGTATTGTGTATTTACAGGGTGCGGCAGAAAAACCCGGACAGAGATTTATTGTGATAATTTCATTAAATAAAAGAAATTTAGCAAAACAACAATTAATAATGTTAACATAGACTTCTTACAATAATATACTCAGCCGGTTTCGAAGTGGCTTTCTCCAGCGGGGATACACAGATCCAAACGTAACTTGAAATTTTCAGCGATGGGCTGCAGCTCCTCTAATGACAATCGGTCTTCATTCTCAAAGAACCGACTGCTTCAGCGACTCCAAACTTTTGTGGGGCTTAGCACAGGCCCCGGCCTCCAAAATATACCACACACTGTAATCCATAATATTCAGCTCCGGCGAGTAGGGGTCCATTCCGTAGAGGAGATGAAGTCTGAAAAATGGGTCCGGCACAAGTTCTGAGTCGTTGTTGTCCTGTGAGACGGCGCTGAGTCCTTCTGGAACATCGAATCGTCATCACCAAAGTGCTGCTGGGCCCACCGAAGTACGAGGGCCTGAAGAATGTTGCGGCGATACACTTCTTGGTTGATTTTGACCCCTTAATCCCCAAAAACAAGAGGAGTCTTGCTGCTAACGGAAATTCCTCCCCAGACCATCACCGATTGTGGATTTTGGTGTTGTTCGACAATGGCTGATGTGCCAGGAGCTTCAGTGAACCAGATTCTGTCGGTTTGGCGGTTATGCGCCTGTTCGACAGTGAACAGCTTCTCATCTGTGAAGAGGATGCGCTTTCACCACTCACCTGCGGCCCGCCGTTTGAGCTGGCGACATATTTGAAGTTTCACGCGCTTGTTCTCTTCAGGGAGAAGTTGCTCATTTTGTAGCTTGTACGGCTTCAGTTTGAGTTCTTGTTTAGCTATTTGCCGAACTGATCGGTCGCTGATTCGATCTAACAAGCAATTTTTTGAATGGAGACCCTCGAATTTCGCCGCACTCTCTTCTTGATGAGCCCACGGATGGAAAATGTGTTCAAGGTCCGTTTTTTTCCGCTACCTGGAAGGCGTAAGTCATGACCAAGCTCTTTGTACCAGCTAATTGCATCGGAAACAGTCTGTCGAGGAATTTTGTGCAAACGAATTGACGTTTACCAGTTCAAAACAGTAAAAAAATAGCAACGCATCTTTTTGTCATTCTGCAAACCAAACAACAATGATGAGTACAAAATCGACACTGCACACCTCAATGCAGGAAAACACATAGAATCTTTCAAAGAAAGAATTAGCTGTACACGGTAAAACATGTTGGTGTCAGAACTGTCGGCACGGCTTAATCGGGTAACGGATAAAAGAATACCCTGTTTATACGAAAAAAATATCTCGGAACCGAATACTTCCTATGGCATGGACGCGATGTTAAAGATTCCCGTTTAATCGAATACCCCACCAAATCGAATATTTCTTGGAACCGACTGTATTCGTTTAAGCGGGGTCGACAGTATTTTAATTAGGAATGATATATCTGCCTTTGCCTAGTGTTTCTTATCCAATACGCATTTACACACCTTTATTAGATGCAAAACACTAAAAATTATTGAATGAGTGAAAAACTGTACCGTCTTGCATTTTGTCATTTAGCTGTGGTTGAAATATTTATGTACATAATGTTTAGTCAACTACCTGTGTCTAAAATCCGCAAATGAATTGAGCTATACACAATAAAATTTAAATTTATTATTAAGTGTTAAGTAAGAATTAATGGAAATAGCATGAATGTTTCATTCAAAACAGAAAGAAAAAATTCTTATTGCTTTTATTTACATAAATGTAGTTTAAATAATCTATCAATATTTTTTTTAGTCATATGGCAGGCTTCCCACTTTTTATGTTAACTTTTTGGGGTGAATCTTTTATCAAACTATTATTTTATAAACCAAGTTCATTCATTCTCAATTTGTCTGATCATATGTAGATCATAGGTTTGAGAGCTATATGATTTCATAGCGACGACATAAAATAAAAACAAGAGTCATTGGCAGAAACATCGAACAGAGAAACACTGTCCAAAAATTATAAAAATGCATGGACTAAATTGGGCAAAAGAAAAAAAGATCTTGCTTGTTGAGTTACATGTCTTTCTTTTTCACTTGCAAGTAATGAAAATAAGAGTTGTGTAAATAAATCAATGACCTGAAATCTGTAAAATTCTGAAATCTAAATTTCAGTCCAATGCCGAGCAGATTTGAGAGAGTTGTTTTTGTTTATGCTTTTAGTTAGTCTTTCTCATCCGAAAGGCAACAACATGCTTTTATTAGATGCAAAACACCTAAAATTATTGAATAAGTAGAGAAATTTATTATTATTATGCTTTTTGTCATCTTGCTGCAATAGAAATATGATAAAACTCAAAAATATTAGGTTGGTGCGTATGAAATGTCGGATTCTTAAGTGATTGTATAAAACTACATATCTTTCTTCAAAAGCTGTTTATTCAATCAAAGTATGCTCCATTCGCTTCAATACACTTCTCCCAACAAGATTTTAAAGCGTAGATGCCTGTCTTAAAAAATTTTGGTCTTTAGAATTAATAAACTGATATCGAGTTTTTTAGACTGTCTAAATTTTCATAGTGTTTGCCCCTTAAAAACAGCTCTAAATGCTTGAAAAAATGAAAATCGGTCGGCGAGAGATCCGGTGAATATGGTGGATGCTGCAAAACTTCATATTCCATACGTTTAACCGATCCAGCTTATTTCGCTCTGTCAGTGCGTGCGGTACCCACTTGTCCATCTTCTTAACCTTGCCAATCTCAGAAAGGTGTCTCAATATCGTTGTATGGTCAACTTTCATCCTGATAGCAAGTTCCCTCGTGGATACGGCTGGATCCGCTTCCACTAGAGCCTTCAGGTCATCATTCTTCACAGACGTTTTGGGTCTTCCGCGCAGCTCATTTTGCAGTGAAAAATCGCCAGTCCGAAATTTTTCGAACCAACGCTGCACTTTCCGATCGTTAACCGTATTCTCCCCAAACGCTTGGTTTATGTTGCGTGCAGCTTTTGCAGCACTATTACCAAGTTTGTACTCATATAAGAAAATGACGCAAATGTTGGCAGAATTTATATCGGCAATAAACTCAAAAGAAATAACAAAAGGGAAGACCTTCGAGAAAACCTATTTTGCTGAAATGAGTCTCTGGCAATGGACAATACGACTATGAATGAGGTTATGCCAAAGACAAAAGTATAACGAAAACAGGGAGACAAACGTCCGCATGTAAAGAGAATCCGACATTTCATACGCACCAACCTAATAGGATTTATGCTGAAACTTTAAATGATTGCTGTATTTTTGGGATATAGCTAAAATACAACTTAAAATATTATACATTCTGCATATCTGAGAATTCACAATAGTCTGTTTTGTATAAAAGAATTGTTTCATTTTACTAACATTTTAAAGTTTTCCTTTATTGATTTCTGCAGAAATTCAAACACGTTTTGAATAAAATGCTTGACTAAATTACTGTTTGTGTTTATTCTGTTTCCATTCTGTGTATTTTTATAAATATTTAGAACATATACACAAATGTATATTATAAATACTATTTTTTGAGACATTATATAAATATTATTGAACTGTTTTATTAACATCTAAAGTTTAAAGTTTTGTGGAGTTTTCCTATTTTGATGTTAAAACATCAAATTGAATTAATTTTGCTTTGCAAAAAAAACCTTTTTAACTTATTGTTTTGACAAAAATACTGTTGACTATTTTTTGTTCATTTACTGATTTATTTTTTATAATACACGATATACGCATATTTGCAGTTCAATAACCAATAGTGAAACAAAGATATATTTGAAGGAATTTGATTAATAAGATATGGTTATTATGTGTACAAACACAAATTTTCATTTATTTCTATCCCATTTTACGAAAAACTTGTCTATTTTCTAGAAAGTTTTTTTTTTCTGACATGGGAAAAAAATTATTATTCACAAGCGTTTTTATTGGGAAACTACGCTTTATAATTTCCCCCCATTTTAAATTATTGCTTGGTGTAGCACTATTTCGCCGATTTGTTTATTTTCTCTTCTCGGATGGCGAGGTATGAGTCCTTCCCAGCTGTCATCTCCTCAGCCTTCGCTCTCATTGGCTGAGAGTTGTTTTTATCGGTTAGGGCTTCCGAGCAGTAGAGAGCTGACGTCACGATTTGCAAATCTACGATCTTGTTACACATGCATTAGGTACGAATCGCAGCTCACTCGCAACTCGTAAATATTTGCGATTTGCAAGTTGTGATGGGTGTTTCACTTGCATTCGGGTGTAAGTTAAATTACCCTTGAAATTACTGATTCAAAAATAATTAAATGAGTGCCACAGTTAAATATTCTCCCAAAAATACAAAATTAAAAGCTTAAAAACGGAAGATAAAAAAATGAAGAAATAATTGAAATGAAAATCAAAATTAACAACTCTTAGATAGCATAATTCAAAACATTATTCAAATTTCAAAGAAATTCAAATTCTAACAGGATGCAAAAAGATTTGATGTCTCAAACACGGCATGCATTTTTGGGCGAAGCACGTGCTCTGCTCACGTATGTATAAGTTTCAAAGCATAATTTCAAAAACACACAAAAAAAAAAAAAAAAAAAAAAAAAAAAAAAAAAAAAATAAATAAAAATAAAATAAATACCTAATTTGAATTGAAGCACAACAAATCAATATTGATATTAAACCCTTGGAGTTTAAATCAGAATTTAGCATTTTTTTTGTCTCATCCATTATTTTCGATTTTGATACTGATATTATTACTAAGTTTCTCATTAAAATGAGCCAAAGCTTAATTTAGACATAGAATTCCGCGGGGGGGGGGGGACACATTTCAAAAGAGAGGGGGGCAAAGAGACAGTTCACAAGTTGTATTCTTTTAGCTTTGCGCATCTTTTCACCCATACCCCCTCAGTTTTTGAATTCATCCAACGAAGCTCCACGTGCTATTCGCGGGGGATCGCTATTGGCCGATAAATATGGTGCATCTTTCCTTTCCACCCCCTTCTGCATTTGAATTCTTGGAATTCCTCTATCGTAGCTCCACCTGCTAATCGGGGGGGAGATCGCTATTGGCCGAAAAATACAATGTATGATGTAGTATCTATGACGTATGAGAATAAAGTTGATGCGCTCAAATTGTTCTATTATTTTTTCCCTGAATTTAACAAAATTCGAAAAAAAAAGTCGCATATTATTGCAAAAAGTCGCCAAATTTTACAAAATAGTCGTTTTTGATCAAAAAAAGTCGTGCAGACCCCTTGCTATTAGTATTCTGAGAGTTGATCTCAGAATAGTATTTTTTAATTATGCATATGGGCGATTCTCTGTAAACTGGTAATTTGCTGTCCGGACCGAGTACTTTAAAAATAATAAAGTGTAATAAAGTAATTATCGCTCTTAATACAAGTAAAGTATTAATACTTTGTGGCCCAATTGTATTTGGAGCGATAACAATTTAATTTTTTTTTCTAAAAATTATCTAAGTTAAAAACACAGTCCCCTGGCTGTCCCAATCGTATTATCTACACTGTTGAAAATTACCTGAATTTTCAGGAAGTTTTTTCCTGATTTTAACAGAAAATTTCTGTTTTCGCTTCAAAACGTATCTTTTCCTTAAAGAAACAGAAATATTCCGTGAATCACCGAGTTGGAGAAACAAAAACGGAATTTTCCCGTCTTTACGGTTACGGCGTTAGAAAATTCACGGCGAAGCGAGATTCGATTCGACCGATTTACTTCATCATGCGAGGCGTTTCGCAGTGTGAGCGTGCTTGTTAGTAGTTATGTTTATAATTAATCATTAGGTAATTTACAGTCATCTACAAGTTTTCTGAAGTCAACGATGCTTCTGAACACACTTTTTAATAATAAAGAAAGGTAAGTTGTGAAATGCTACTTTTTTTCCTTTTGCTTTTTAGAATTTGTTTTTAATGGTGTTAAGCCTAACGGTATAATTCCGTTTGATTAAATTAACTTCTATTCCTTAGCGAATGTTGAATGTTGTTCCTGAAAAAAATATGTATGCCACAGGAGTTTTGTAATTTTGTCTGTCCTTTTTCTTCCGCTATCACTTTTACTTCATTACTTTTATGTAGTAATCTAGTGGGAAGGAAATATTAAAGTTTGGAATAGTAGAATAAATTGTTTTCCTGGCGGAAATTGGTTGGTTGGTTGTTTAGTGTTTTATGGCGCAAGAGCCTTTATAGGCTATACTGCACCAAACTATTGTTCAGTTTAAAAAATGAAGAGATGATGACATTAAAAAAAATTTTCTTAGAATAATGTAAACTACAATGCACAAAACTATTCTAAAATTTTAAAAAAATTTCTAAACGATACACATTTATAAAAGTATACTAAGTAAAAAAGTAAGTAATAACAAATAACTGTAAATATTTTTGACTAAAACCTGATATATAAATAAAGAAACAGAGACGTCACAGTCAGGACAAGAACAAAAACACTAAATTAAGGACATAAAGCCTATCTCATGCAGATATGAGAACAAATTAGGATGGGGTGTGTCCCCTAGTAGATTCGTCAGAGATGTATAAAAGTGATTAAAATATTTACAACGTATACGATTAAAATTTGGGCAGTCACACAAAATGTGCAACACTGTCTGATTGATATTGCATTTATTACATGTGGGAGCTGGTTCGCTGCAAAGAAGGTATTTGTGTGTGAATCTGGTATGACCAATGCGAAGACGGGTTATTATAACTTGTTCCCTTCTCTTAAATTTTATAGATTTGAAACTTTTTGTCCGTGGCTGAATGGAGTGCAGTTTATTGTGTGTTTCTCCATCCTACTCACGCTGCCAATAGTTGTTGAGGTTGTCTGTTATGCAATGTTTGATGTCCTCGAAAGGGACAAGGTCTTCAGCACGGGTACTTGCAGTCTTAGCAGCTGTGTCTGCTACTTCGTTGCCATCAATGGATACATGACCAGGGATCCAACAAAAATGTATTTCGAATTTATTTTCCTTTAGGCTATTGTATAATTTAAAAGAACGAATAACCAAAGGATGACTATTATTGCTGCAGTTTGTAATTGCGTCTATTGAACTCTTTGAGTCAGTGTATATTATCCAGTTTTTGTGATGGGATTGGGCTATTGTTTGTAAAGATGTGGCTATGGCTTTGATTTCGGAGGAGAAAACTGAGCAAGAGATATTTAATTGTTGTGAAATAATTTGACCATTTATGACTGCCGCGGATCCGACGTGATCACTGGATTTAGATCCGTCAGTGAAAATTTCTTGAAGCATTGAATACTTTTGCTTTACATCATAGTAAACTTGTTGGTAAACTGTTTTGTCTGTGATGTCTTTATTAAATTTATCAAAATCATGGAGAACGGAAATATTACATTCTTTCCATGGTTCAATAAGTTCTGAATTACTGTATGTTTTAAAATCTGGAAGTTGCAGGGCATCAAGCGCCTGTCGCATTCTGATCCCAAACGTTGGAGTGACTGAAGAACGACGAGAAAATAAATCTGTATTTGACGGAAAAGAAATATGTAAATGCAAGGGATGATTTAAATTCAATTTAATTTTGTAATAAAAGTTAAGAGAAAGTTTAATTCGTCTATTGTTCAGTGAGGGTTCATGAGCAATTATGTAAAGGCTATTGATAGGTGAGGTTCGAAAGGCGCCTGTACAAATGCGCAAGGCCTGATTATGCACTGGATCCAGGGCTTTGAGATAGCTTTTGAGAGCTGAGTCATAAATTTGACATCCATAATCAAGTTTTGAGCGTACTAGAGCCCTATAGATTCTTAGCATAGACTCTGTATCGGCACCCCAAGAAGTGTTCGCTAAGACTCTGAGTATATTCAATTTTAAAGTACATTTCTTTTTTAGTTCTTGTATGTGCGGTATAAATTTAAGTTTGTTGTCTAGAGTTAGACCAAGAAACTTTCCATGATCTTTAACAGCAATTGGAAAGTTATTGTTATGTAAGCTTGGATCTGGGTGGAGACCTCTTTTACGACAAAAATGTATGCAGAATGTTTTTTGCGGGGAAAATGAAAAGCCGTTCTCCTCTGCCCATAGATAAACTTTGTTGATTGCTATTTGTAATTGTCTTTCAAATATACTCATGCTCGATGACGCAAAAGCCATCTGAAAATCATCAACGAACATGGTACCCTTTACAGCAGGAGGCAGTTGTTCAAGTAAACTATTAATGGCTATTAAAAAAAGTGTTACGCTCAGCACACTTCCTTGGGGTACACCTTCCTCTTGAATGAAGGTATCCGACATGGCAGATTTGACACGTACACGAAAAGATCGATGCTTGAGAAAGTTGGAGATAAAAATGGGTAGATTTCCTCGCAATCCATATTCATGTATGGTTTTGAGGATCCCATATCTCCATGTACGGTCGTATGCCTTTTCCATATCGAAGAATACTCTCACAAGGTGTTTTCTTGTCAAAAATGCTTCCCTTATAGATGTTTCTAGAAGCAACAGGTTGTCGATGGTACATCGGCCTCGCCTGAATCCACTTTGGTTTGATGACAGTAAATAATTCGATTCCAGAGTGTACATAAGTCTGGCGTTAACCATCCGCTCCATTAATTTGCAGAGACAGCTGGTTAAAGCAATTCGTCTATAACTTTCGGGAAGGTGGGGATTTTTATTTGGTTTAAGTAAAGGAACTATAGTTGCTTGAGTCCAGAGTTTTGGAAATGAGTGCTCAGACCAAATTCTATTGAAAAGGTAAAGGATATTATGTAAAGAGGTTGTGCTTAAATTTTTAAGCATGCAATTTTGAAGTTCATCAGGCCCTGGTGAAGTGTTTTTTGTTTTTTGCAAGGCAATCATTAATTCCTTAAACGTAAAATTTGAATTGTAATGTTCATAAAAATTTGTTTTAAAATTAATTATTTTCTGCTCTTTCAGCAATTTTGAAGCAAGAAATTTTTGACTATAACCGTCAGCCCTGGAGACTTCAGCCAGATGAGCCCCCAGGCAGTCAGCAACTTCTTTGAGATTTGAAATTGTTCGACCATTTTTCTCTAAAATAGGTGCGCAAGATGTATTATAATTGCCAGCGATTTTTTTTATTTTGCTCCATATGGTTTTAGATGGAGTGGATGTCGTGATGGTGCTGACATATAGTTGCCACGAGTCCCGCTGGCTTTTCCGTCGAATCCTCCGAGCTTCAGTACGAGCTCGTTTGAGTGCCACAAGATTTTGTGTGGTCGGATAACGACGAAATTTGTACCATGCTTTTTTCTGTTTCTTATGGGCTACCTGACAATCAGAGTTCCACCAAGGTTTAGGAAATTTGATCCTGCCCTTAGTGGTTCTTGGAATAACAACGTTCGCTGCATTTAGAATAGTGTCGGTTACTCGGCTTACCGCTACATCAATGTCAGTTTCATTCACTACTTCCGATGTTATTTCTGCCAACTGGGTAAATGTTGCCCAATCAGCTCGATCAAGACGAAAACGGGCTTGCTGCTGCTCATTATAGCTGCAGCGTCCAGTAAAGGTTAACTTGATCGGGAAGTGGCCACTGGTGTAGAAGCCACCTTCCACCTCAAAATTCCAGAGTGGCAGAAACGAAGGTGAGCATATTGACAAATCGATGGCATGGTATGTCTGCGTAGGAGATGGAAATATGTATTTTCACCGTTGTTAAGGATGCATAGATCGTTAGTAGTAGGGGCCGTTGTATAAGCGGCAGAAGGAGGGAAACAACTCAACAGGGGGCGTGGTCGCTTCGGCGCCATCTTGGATGGTCACGTGATCTTGCGGGGAGTATTTTTGGATGACGTCACGTGATTTCTTGTAATCTTGCACGAGGGTTCCGATGCCGTTTAGATATCCGCTATCTTGGATTTCTTATTTTTAATTGAGTATTTAATTGATTGAGCCGCCATCTTGGATGATCCGCGTGATTTCTCCGCCATCTTGTATTGACGCTTTAATTCATGCCTGATCTTGATTAATTTATTTAATTACTTAATTATTTAATTCATTCTCACGGAAATAATATTTGCGAGGGTAATATTCTAAAATGCTATTCCCATGCATGAGGTTTGAACCCGGGACCTTTCGCTTCGTAGCCCAAATCTATAACCACTAGACCGGACTAGGCAGTTACTTAGGATGGATAATAAAGCATTAAATAGATAACTTATACCTCGTGACATCATCTGTTGGTCACTGTGAGCATTATTTTGAAAGCTGTGGAATAATAAAAATGTGAGTTTGCTAAAATAAAAAATAGTGGCGCCATCTGTCGGAGAGTAGAAAAACACTTAAGATTTATTCGGTTTTTCCGGAAAAAACGGTGACGCTACCCATGGGAGGTTATTTTAAATAAAGTATTGGACTATCCTGCTTGAATTTTATTAAAGTGAAGAAAACTGCTTGATAGAAAGAAATAATGGCGCCATCTAGTGGATGACGATTTATTCCCAGATGAAAATTTATTTATTTGAACAAAATAATGTTTGGTGCGATTCGAACTTGCAATCTTAGAGTTATAAAAAGGAACCTAGATGATTGGCGCGCTTTACCAATCATGCTATGGTGACTTCGTGAGCTTTCTATTATTTATGAAACACTTGAATGTGACTCTCTAAGATAACGTTTCATTGAAATAGGGTGTAGAGGGACTTGTTTTTACACGTTTTGGAGGAACATTGTTAATGAATAATGTACCAGGTTTATAAAATACAGCTCCAAACATCAACGAAAAAATTTATACAATTAATTTTCAAAATTTGATACATTTATTGTAATAATCGTAGTTTTTCAAAAGTATTTCTTGTTATTATAATATAATAAAATTTTTGTAGTTATGATTTTCACTATTAATTAGGATCTACTGATGTTCACTGCAGTCCTTATTTTGTTTATATTAAGCATGTTTTGATTTTAAATGTTCAATGCAATTAGTCAAGTGTACGTGGGGCAAAGTGAAATATTTAATTTCGTTTACCCATGCATTCATTTACTAAATCACGTACGTGTTTCTTCTTTTATTAATTTATTCACACTCTTTTACTTATTAATGCATCTATTTTTATTAATTCATTCATTTATTTTGTTATTCATTCTCTATTTTATTATCTTTTCCTCGTATATTATTTAATTCATTCATTTGTGTATTCATTTATTTTTTCATTAATAATAATTCATTTATTTGCTTATTTACGTATTCATTCGATAAAAAGTACTGTAACTCGTCGAATAGAAGATACGTCATTGCAAAATATTGTATTTTTCACTTTGACCCATGGTTTTTTTGGAGTGAAATTTTTTTTGAAAGTGTAAAATAACTGCCAAAAATGAGAAATAACATTTCAACGACAGTTGTATTACAAAAATACACAGTTCCTTCTTTATGTACACTGATTTTCAGAACAAATTTCCAGCTCGATCATTTTGAATCAAATGTGTTAACTTAACTATTTCACTTTGGCCCACATTCCCCTATATGCATAATAGCAGAACGAAAAAGTGTAATCAGTATTTTTAAGGTGTTCTTATTGCATTTATATTTTTCCCTTATTGTGTCAGATATTCACAGAGAGCATAACGAAGTATACGATTCAAATTAATTTAGGAGGGATGTTTTTATTCATTACTGTCACGACGGCTTGCAGGAAGCATAATATATTATACTAATAGTAAGAAGGCATATTGGTGTACTAAAACACAATTCATAAAAATTTTTGGATGTTCTTTCAAGACAATGCTGTGTATCTTGCAACATATATAAACACAGTTGTTTAAATGGATTCTACTCGTTAACACGATTCATTGATTCAGTGCTTGCTATAGATTTCTCTAACTTGAACTTAAAGTACGGTTCAACCCCTTAAGACAAGAGTCATCCCTCACAAAAACATAAACATTCCTTATAAAATGTTTGCACACGCACACACAATCATAAATGCACACACATTTGCAAACACAAACACACTGGCACCACACAGACACATTGACACACAGAAACACGCTGACACACACACGGGCAAAAAACATAAACACTCGGATATGCACACACTTACACACACAGGAACACGCGCGAACAATCATGCTTTATTTTTTGCAAAAAGAGTTATTTATTTTAATCAAACCCCATTTTGATTTACACGTTTAGGGTAATTTTTATCATAATTTTCGTAAATTATTAAGGAGGACATTATGTCCTTTACTTTTTCCAAACTTAACAGTTTTCAAATGTAAGTATTTTCTACAGATTTAACATAACTCACATATATTTAAGTTTAAAGACATTTTTTTTTCATTCATAACTATTTTAAGCACATTTTTAAAAAAATGCTTTATACTGCTGCGTTTTACATTTTCAAAGGATTGTAATTATTTTTTAGTAACTTAGTTACTTTTTCCATGATTATATACATTATTATTTCCCCTTTCAATGCAATATTTTTTCTTTTACTGTATTCTCAAGCATTTAAATATTTTCATCGAATAATAGGACAAAGAAAATATTTAATACAATTTATTTACTCAATTTTATGCCACTTATTTAACGTGTTATTTTTCGTTTACACGTATTTCAACCTTTGTACAATCTCATTTAAAATTTTATCAAAGCATCCATTATAGCACTGACGTTTTCTTAGAACATTTTCAAACTTCATTCCCGCATACATAATTATGAATTGGAGATTTTTATAATGAATACAAATACAACCATGTATGTATTGGACTTACGAGATATTCAACAAATATTTTCATATACAAACCCTTAATCAACCACCCTCACATATTCGAATAATTATTTTTTCACTTAGGACTTTTCAATATATATGATATCAAAGTTAGTTCGATTTTGCATCACTGCAACAGTTGATATTAAAAAATATATACCGATATACACTGAAGTGACAAAAGTCATGGGATACCTCTTAATATCGTGTCGGCCCTCCTTTTGCCCAGCGAAGTGCAACAACTCGACGTGGCATGGACTCAACAAGTCGTTGGAAGTCTTCTGCAGGAATATTGAGCCATGCTGTCTCGATAGACGTCCATAATTGTGAAAGCGTTGATGGGGCAGGATTTTGGGCACGAACAGACCTCTCGATGGTGTCCCATAAATGCTCAATGGGATTCATGTCGGGCGATCTAGGTGGCCAAATCATTCGTTGGAATTGTCCAGAATTTTCTTCAAACCAATTGCGAACAGTTGTGGCCCGGTGACATGGCGCATTGTCATCCATAAAAATCCCATCGTTGTTTGGGTACATGAAGTCCATGAATGGCTGCAAGTGATCTCCAAGTAGCTGCACATAAGCATTTCCAGTCAATGTTCGGTCCAGTCGCACTAGAGGACCAAGTCCATGCCATGAAAAAACAGCCCACACCATTACGGAGCCACCACCAGCTTGAACAGTGCCTTGCTGACAGTTTGGGTCCATGGCTTCGTGGGGTCTGCGCCACACTCGAACCCTACCATCGGCTCTTACCAGCTGAAATCGTGACTCATCGGACCAGGCCACGGTTTTCCATTCATCTAGGGACCAACCGATATGCTCACGTGCCCACGAGAGTCGCTGCAAGCGATGTCGTTCTGTCAGTAAAGGCACTCGAGTCGGTCTTCTGCTGGAATAGCCCAAGAAATCCAAATTTCTCCGCACAGTTCTAGCAGACACGTCCATTGTACGTCCCACATTGATTTCTACGGTGATTTGACGCAGTGTTGCTTGTCTGTTAGAATTTACGACTCTTTGCAGACGTCGCCGGTCTCGATCTTTAAGTGCAGGCGGTCGACCACTGCGCTGTCCATGGTGGGATGTTATGCCTGAAATTTCATACTCTCGGCACACTCTTGACACAGTGGATCTGGGAATGTTGAATTCTCTAACGATTTCCGAAATGGCATGACCCATGCGTCTAGCTCCAACTAACATTCCGCGTTCAAAGTCTGTTAATTCACGTCGTGCGGTCATCATCACGTTAAAACCTCTTCACATGAATAACTTGAACAGAAATGAAAGCTCTGTAAAAGCACTGCGCATTTATACCTGTTCTATGCGATGCTACTGCCATCTGAAAATTTGCATATTGCTATCCCATGACTTTTGTCACTTCAGTGTATGCTATAAATATTTTGGACGTAGAGAAAAAACTCAGCAATTGTTTTCACATATGGGTACGTTCAATGTCTTAACAAGAGTTTTAATTATTCAAAAAGATTTTGTTTTCAGGAACTTAAGACTGTTTAGATATACACACATATACACATCAACGCTGCAACGAATACAGTCCGCAACTTTAATATTTAACACATTATTAAAAGAAATTTAATAGTTAATGTCGTTATAACTTCCTTTTTGTGACAGTGATTTTAAGACTTAGCAAACGTTCAACAAGTAGCTTTATACTTGTATCATGTAATGTTGGGCATTTTGCCGGGACAGTGGCAAAAAACTGGAAAAAAAAAATCCTGGTAAATACTGGTAAATACCGGCAAAAATGGAAAAAACTGGCAAAAATTTTGAAAAAATTGACTCGGTTTCAAAAAACATACCAAAAAATAATGTAATTTTGTTCATAATACAATTGAGACTAAAATCAGAATATTAGTTTCCTTAATCGTTAACTTGATAATTTACTTTTTTTATGATTCGTGAATAAAGCTCTTAAATAGATTGGGGAAATATTGTTAATTTTTCAATCTTTTTTTCTGTTGTGAAAACATGGAAAAAGAAGATACATTCTGGTGTAGAAAATGCAATTGGATTTGATGAGAGTCAACCATTTTATGAAATTATTTCAGTTATTAACCTTACTTAAAGTTTAATATGAAAATAACAGCTTAACTAGAGCAATATACAGACTCGTATTAAAAACTATTATTCTCATATTGAACTAATTTTTCATCATACATACTAATTATAGTTTGTTTCTATTCAAATTTCTATTGTTCTGATAGAATAACAAATCTGGCATTACGTCTCTGTTGAAAATTAACAGAAATATTAGAATTTGTTCTTAGTTAAGCACTAATATAGCCAGAATTCATTTTCTACTTAGGAGAGTCATAAAAGTCCTTACATGTTTATAAAACACTGTATTACTATTGGTAATATGTGTCAAAACAAAGGGTTCTGGGAGGTTAACCCAATCCTTCTCTGCTATGCTCCTGGTTATGAGTGCTGCTCAATAGTCAAATCATAGCCTTTAAATTAAAGCTAAAAAAGTTATTGTATCGTCATTTGCTCTCCCCCTTTCTTTTACATTCATATTTAGAGTATTCATCCAAAAAAACATTTTGCTAAGAGAGTACAAACCACAAACTTAACCCATTAATGCCTAGCGTCCCTTTTTAGGGACGGTCCAAAAAGTTAGTCTGAATTTTCCGAAAATGAACATTTCAACCAAATAATTGTGTTCTATTATTACTTTGGTATTGCTTCAATTCTGTATTAACAGATTTCAGCACATAACCGCTGTAAAGTGCGATCTGTAGCCATTTGATTATGATCTTTATTAACATTTTGCTAAGAGAGTACAAACCACAAACTTAACATTCAGATTTCTGCTTTAAAGATGCATTGAAAAATTAAAAAATACTTTAAAGTAAAAAATTAGTAAAAATTCAGCAACTTCCCAAAAAATAAAGCGAGCTGTTTTTAGCCACCTTTGGTAAAAAGTGGCAAAAACGTATTTTTACCGGGTCGGTTTTTACTCGTTTTTCCACCTCGGCAAAAATGTGCCAACCCTTTTTCAAAAAATTTCGAAATTTCGGATTTTTTCACCCTCCCGAATGTAGTAAATTGTTTTGTTTTAAAATTTCAGCTTTCCTGTTTCGTTTTTTTCCCCAGTTTATTAAATTTTTCCTACATCGAGGTTTACAAGTTATTTTCTGTTTTGAAATTACCAATTCGGTACTTTTTTCTGTTTCGTAGCTAAAGGTTTTTGTAAAAGTTTATTCTGAATTTTAAAGTTAATGGGGGAATATGTTTGTCTGTAAGTGAGGAGTTTTCAGTTTTTTTATTACAAAGTTACGCACATTTCTTTCTTTTTTATTGTTGTTTTCCCAGCTCATTTCTGTTGAAACATTTTCATGTTCGCAATTTTTTTCTGTTTTTGAAAATTTGAAAGCTTTTCTATTTTTCGTTTTCAAAATATTTTTACCCTCTAAGTTTTCTATTTTCAAAGTTTCTAATGTTTTAAAAATTTCTCCAGAATTTCATGTTTACTAGTTTTTGTGTCTCGAAAATTGGCAAGTTTTGAAGTTTGCAAAAGTTTTTTTTTTCCCGTCCTGAAGGTTGTTAAGTTACTATTTTTCTGTTTAGATTTATTTTCTGTTATTCAAAAAATGGTGTGTATTTTTGCATTTTAAAGTGCGATGAGAAGTTATTAAAACTTTAAGATATTTTTACTTTACCATTTGACATATTATTTTTCTCAACTTAGGAAAGGTTTGTCAGATTTTCTCGTAAGTGCTGCACGAAACTGCTAATTATTCAATGAGTGTTGGTTTTCAATTCTTCTTCTTTTTTTAATGTTGACAATTGTTTTAGGTTTTTCTTTAAAATTAGTTGTTTTTAATCTTTACAAAATTTTTACTTAAACCTGTTTAACAATCGAAAGTTTATATTTCAATGATAAAAAATAGTGGTTGCTTCCGCTCAGTAGGTTAACTGGAAATATTTCTGAATGTCTATACAATTCTGTAGTGTTAGTTAATCAATATTATAAGCAAGTATAACAGCTGAGATGATCGAATAAAGCAATAGCTGTACCTAAGCCGCAATGTGTGAAAAACTCGTATTTATGGTTACATGATACAAGGGTTGGCACATTTTTGCCGAGGTGGAAAAACCAATAAAAACCGTCCCGCGGTAAAAATACGTTTTTGCCACTTTTTACCGAAGGTGGCTAAAAACAGCTCGCTTTATTTTTTGGGAAGTTACTGAATTTTTTGGTTTAAAGTATTTTTTAATTTTTCAATGCATCTTTAAAGCAGAAATCTGAATGTTAAGTTTGTGGTTTGTACTCTCTTAGCAAAATGTTTTTTGGATGAATACTCTAAATATGAATGTAAAAGAAAGGGGGAGAGCAAATGACGATAAAATAACTTTTTTAGCTTCAATTTAAAGGCTATGATTTGACTATTGAGCAGCACTCATAACCAGGAGCATAGCGAAGAAGGATTGGGTTAACTTGCCAGAACCCTTTGTTTTGACATATATTACCAATAGTAATACAGTGTTTTATAAACATGTAAGGAGTTTTATGACTCTCCTAAGTAGAAAGTGAATTCTGGCTATATTAGTGCTTAACTAAGAACAAATTCTAATATTTCTCTTAATTTTCAACAGAGACGTAATGACAGATTTGTTATTCTATCAGAACAATAGAAATTTGAATAGAAACAAACTATTATTAATATGTACGATGAAAAATTAGTTGAATATGAGAATAATAGTTTTTTAATACGAGTCTGTATATTGCTCTAGTTAAGCTGTTATTTTCATATTAAACTTTAAGTAATGTTAATAACTGAAATAATTTCATAAAATGGTTGACTCTCATCAAATCCAATTGCATTTTCTACACCAGAATGTATGGGTCATTTTCACCATATGCTTACATTTCAAAATTTTTAAGTAATTTTTTTAACTTGCTATTTTCTTTTAGAAACACTAACAGATGTTTAGTCACATATTGTAGGTGTGAAAAAAAGTAACTGGTTGTACACTTTAATGAATAATTAAGTATTCAAATGCTGCTGTAAAATTGTAAGTTGCAAGGAAAATTGTCGTCCATTACCATACAAAATCAATATGAAATCTCACTTTTAAACTATATCATAGAGCCTAGAACCAACTTCATTTGAAATTATTTGTGCCCTGAAGCTTAAAACGATGTTTGTGATGATTGAAATATTGATCAAAAACTCTATGGTAACGAATTTGACATTTGGTAACGGATTTGACCAGTAACGGACTTGACATTTCAACCAAAATGTCAAATTATGGCTAAGTTGTCGAATTTAAAAATTTAACTACAATATGCATTTTCTTAGAGTTGTATAATGAACAATATTTAGGGGTAAAAGTTTAGAAAAAGTAAAAATTAATACTCAAATCTTTGGTAACGGACTTGACAAAGAATAAAAATACGCACCTGGAAAAAATTTTGTGCGAAACGCCACAGCAATACTTCTCGACTCAGGGAAACAAAATGGTACAAAATAGTTACGTCACTAATTTGTTAAGTTAACTGAATACGTGTTACCATCTTTTGACTTCAATAAATACCTTTTTTAGCTAAAATAATCTTAGGGTAACGGACTTGACAAGAACTTCCGGACAAAATATATACATACATTTCTTATTGAAATAAAATTACTATTGTCAATATTTATCATGAATACCATATACTAATAGTCAATATATAAAAATAATATGTCGCATTTACTTTGTTTGACCATTAAGTATAGGAAAAAAATAGTTGAATTTGCGAAAATTGGAAATGGACAAGCGTTTTTGCCTTGATTCTCATTTTTAAAGACTTATATAAAAATAATTAAATAAATTTCAATAATTTGTTGAGTGATAGAATTTTTTGGGGGGTATTTCTTGCACAAAATAATTATTCGCATTGAATTTAAAATATAAGTTATGCTTCAAAATCGCCTTTTTAACCTCCGGACAGCAAATGTAAGCAAATTTTGAAAATGACCCGTATCTTCTTTTTCCATGTTTTCAGAAAAAAAGATTGAAAAATTAACAATGTTTCCCCAATCTATTTAAGAGCTTTACTCACGAATCATAAAAAAAAGTAAATTATCAAGTTAACGATTAAGGAACTAATATTCTGATTTTAGTCTCAATTATGTACAAAATTACATTATTTTTGGTATGTTTTTTGAAACCCAGTCAATTTTTCCAAGTTTTTGCCCGTTTTTCTCCATTTTTTTCCGGTATTTACCAGGGTTTTTTTCCCCAGTTTTTTGCCACAGTCCCGGCAAAATGCGCAACATTACATGATACAAGTATAAAGCTATTTGTTGAACGTTTGCTAAGTCTTAAAATCAGTGTCACAAAAAGGAATTTATAACGACATCAACTATTAAATTTCTTTTAATAATGTGTTAAATATTAAAGTTGCAGACTGTATTCGGTGCAGCATTGATGTGTATATGTGTGTATATCTAAACTGTCTTAAGTTCCTGAAAATAAAATATTTTTGAATTATTAAAACTCTTGTTAAGACATTGAACGTACCCATATGTGAAAACAATTGCTGAGTTTTTTCTCTACGTCCAAAATATTTATAGCATATATCGGTATATATTTTTTAATATCAATTGTTGCAGTGATGCAAAATCGAACTAACTTTGATATCATATATATTGAAAAGTCCTAAGTGAAAAAATAATTATTCGAATATGTGAGGGTGGTTGATTAAGGGTTTGTATATGAAAATATTTGTTGAATATCTCGTAAGTCCAATACATGCATGGTTGTATTTGTATTTATTATAAAAATCTTCAATTCATAATTATGTATGCGGGAATGAAGTTTGAAAATGTTCTAAGAAAACGTCGGTGATATTTTGGATGCTTTGATAAAAATGTAAATGAGATTGTACAAAGTTTAAAATACACGTAAACGAAAAATAACACATTAAATGAGTGGCATAAAATTGCGTAAATAAATTGTATTGTGTGTGTGTGTGTGTGTGTGTGTCAGCGTGTTTCTGTGTGTCAATGTGTCTGTGTGGTGCCAGTGTGTTTGTGTTTGCAAATGTGTGTGCATTTATGATTGTGTGTGCGTGTGCAAACATTTTATAATTAATATTTATGTTTTTTTTGTGAGGGATGACTCTTTGCTTAAGGGGTTGGAACGTACTCTAAGTTCAAGTTAGAGAAATCTATAGCAAGCACTGAATCAATGAATCGTGTTAACGAGTAGAATCCATTTAAACAACTGTGTTTATATATGTTGCAAGATGCACAGCATTGTCTTGAAAGAACATCCAAACATTTTTATGAATTGTGTTTTAGTACACCAATATGCCTTCTTACTATTAGTATAATATATTATGCTTCCTGCAAGCCGTCGTGACAGTAATGAATAAAAACATCCCCCCTAAATTAATTTGAATCGTATACTTCGTTATTCTCTCTGTGAATATCTGACATAATAAAGGGAAAATATAAATGCAATAAGAACACCTTAAAAATACTGATTACACTTTTTCGTTCTGCTATTATGCATATAGGGGAATGTGGGCCAAAGTGAAATAGTTAAGTTAACACATTTGATTCAAAATGATCGAGCTGGAAATTTGTTCTGAAAATCAGTGTACATAAAGAAGGAACTGTGTATTTTTGGAATACAACTGTCGTTGAAATGTTATTTTTCATTTTTGGCAGTTATTTTACACTTTCAAAAAAAATTTCACCCCAAAAAAACCATGGGTCAAAGTGAAAAATACAATATTTTGCAATGACGTATCTTCTATTCGACGAGCTACAGTACTTTTTATCGAATGAATACGTAAATAAGCAAATAAATGAATTATTAATGAAAAAATAAATGAATACACAAATGAATGAATTAAATAATATACGAGGAAAAGAAATGAGTAAATAAAATAGAGAATGAATAACAAAATAAAAGAATGAATTAATAAAAATAGATGCATTAATAAGTAAAAGAGTGTGAATAAATTAATAAAAGAAACACGTACGTGATTTAGTAAATGAATGCATGGGCAAACGAAATTAAATATTTCACTTTGCCCCACGTACACTTGACTAAATGCATTGAACATTTAAAATCAAAACATGCTTAATATAAACAAAATAAGTACTGCAGTGAACATCAGTAGATCTCAATTAATAGTTAAAATCATAATTATAAAAATTTTATTATTTTATAATAATAAGAAATATTTTTGAAAAACCACGAATATTACAACAAAACGTATCAAATTTTGAAAATTAATTGTATAAATTTTTTCGTTGATGTTTGGAGCTGTATTTTATAAACCTGGTACATTATTCATTAACAATGTTCCTCCAAAACATGTAAGAACAAGTCCCTCTACACCCTATTTCAATGAAACGTTATCTTAGAGAGTCACATTCAAGTGTTTCATAAATAACAGAAAGCTCACGAAGTCGCCATAGCATGATTGGTAAAGCGCGCCAATCATCTAGGTTCCTTTTTATAACTCTAAGATTGCAAGTTCGAATCCCACCAAACATTATTTTGTTCAAATAAATAAATTTCCATCTGGGAATAAATCGTCATCCACTAGATGGCGCCATTATTTCTTTCTATCAAGCAGTTTTCTTCACTTTAATAAAATTCAAGCAGGTTATTCCAATACTTTATTTAAAATAACCTCCCATGGGTGGCGTCACCGTTTTTTACAACTAAAAACGGTAAAACCGAATAAATCTTAGGTGTTTTTCTACTCTCCGACAGATGGCGCCACTATTTTTTATTTTAGCAAACTCACATTTTTATTATTCCACAGCTTTCAAAATAATGCTCACAGTGACCAACAGATGATGTCACGAGGTATAAGTTATCTATTTAATGCTTTATTATCCATCCTAAGTAACTGCCTATTCCGGTCTAGTGGTTAGAGAACTCGCGTTCGGAGCGAAAGGTCCGGGGTTCAAACCCCGTGCATGGGAACAGCATTTTAGAATATTACCCTCGCAAATATTATTTCAGTAAGAATAAATTAAATAAAGTAATTAAACGAATTAAATGAATAATTAAGTAAGTCAAGATCAGACATGAATTAACGCGTCAATACAAGATGGCGGAGAAATCACGTGATCATCCAAGATGGCGGCTCAATCAATTAAATACTCAATTACAAAATCCAAGATGGACGTCGGAACCCTCGTGCAAGGTTATAAGAAATCACGTGACGTCATTGATGAAGTCATCCAAAAAACCCTCGTACAAGATCATGAGAAAATCACGTGACGTCATCCAAGATGGCGGCCAAGCGACCACGCCCACTGTTGAGTTGTTTCCCTCCTTCTGCCGCTTATACAACGGCCCCTACTACTATCGTTGTCGACAATAAAATTTTCTATTATCAATCCTCTGCTGTTTGTGCCTGGACTCCCCCATAGAGGATTGTGGCCATTGAAATCCCCCAAGATGACAAATGGGGTCGGGAGTTGATCTATTAATGTCTGCAATACCACGCTTCTCAAATCGTACGAAGGTGGAATATATACAGAGCAAACTGTAATGAGCGAGTGAAGGTGAACACGCGCGGCAACTGCCTGAAGGGACGTGTTGATGTTGAGCTGGCTAGATGCATAATCAGTGGAGATTAGCATCGCCACTCCTCCACAACGACGATCACCTGAAAAGCAGTCCTTGCGGTATACAGGGTGTCCACACCAATCGTGGACCAATAGCTAATTTCTAAACCGTTAGAGATAAGCATATAGTTTATTTGGGAAAAAATCTCCAAATTATGAAAGGAATTTTGTGTCTATTCAATGTTTTTCAAAAAATCAAATTTTGAAAGAGTTACGAAATTTAAATTTTTATACAGCCCCCCAGTCCTATCAATCATATTTAGTAAAACATTCTTGACACTGTAACGTTCAAAACTAAAAAAAAATCGTTCTTCTACGACAACAATTGACCGAGTTATGACGGTTTGAAAAATCAAGATTTTGCATTGTTTCATGACGTCATCGAGAGATCGCTTAAGGGACCGTATGCGAAATCCTTCAAAATCTTGATTTTTCAAAACGTCATAACTCGGTCAATTTTTGTCGTAGAAGAGTGATTTTTTTTTAGTTTAAAACGTTACAGTGTCAAGAATGTTTTACTAAATATGATTGATAGGACTGGGGGGCTGTATAAAAATTTAAATTTCGTAACTCTTTCAAAATTTGATTTTTTGAAAAACATTGAATAGGCACAAAATTCCTTTCATAATTTGAAGATTTTTTCCCAAATAAACTATATGCTTATCTCTAACGGTTTAGAAATTAGCTATTGGTCCACGATTGGAGTGGACACCCTGTATATCAAAACCTTTCAACCTCGGTCTATCAACAGGCGACAAGAATGTTTCTTGCAGACAAAAAATGGCCGGTTGGTGTGTTTCGACAAGATCTTTGACGTCCGTGACATTATGCGAGTAACTCTGACAATTCCAAGATAGAACGTTTAGGGCCATGGAGAGAAAAAGGAGAAAAAACGGCCAAAAGAAAGAAGGGCACCTCATTTAGATTGGACGTCCGTCCATCCTTCATCTTCGGATGACGGAATTTCTTTAAATTCCACGTCCTCTACTTCATCATGAATGGAGTGATGAAGAGATTTAGTAAGTTTTACTTGCTTGCCAGGAAGCAAGAAGTCCTCTTTTTTAAAACCAAAATATTTAGGAGGCCTCTGTTTAGAGGCAGCTCCAATTTTAGCACGCGCTTGTATAATTTTCTTTTTTTCAGTGCATTTTTTCGAATTTTGTGTCTTTGGCATAATTGAAAAAAGTGTTTCAGTAGGATTTATATTTACCATTTGTGTTTCTTTATTTTCATTTAGTTCTTTCGGAGATGTTTTTGCACTATTTGTTTGTTTAGGTTTAGTTTTGGGTTTGAAAGTTTGATCAACATTAGTTTGTGCTTGTGCCTCTGTTTGTGTGCTGGAATTTTTGTAAACCTTTTTAATTGCTGCGGCATAAGATAATCCGGTTGTAGGGGTACGAGATTCTACAATCTTTCGTGCCTCAGGATAAGATACATTTTTAGTCGTTTTTATGACTTGGATCTCTTTCTCAAGAAGCCATTTAGAGCATTTTTTGGAATAAGAGGGATGGTCTCCCTTGCAGTTGACACATTTAAATTCCTTCGTACATTCATTGCTATCATGGCCGGGCTCAGAACATCTGGCACAAGCAGCTGTTCCACGGCAGGATAGCTTGGAATGACCGAAACGTTGACATTTAAAGCAACGAAGAGGGCTCGGAATGTATGGTCGAACTGGGCATGAGAGGTATCCAGCCTTGACAAGTGAAGGGAGGTTAGGAGTACTACACGTTAAGATGACATGTTTAGTTGGCAATATTTCTCCATTACGTCTGATGGTTATTCTTTTTACTCCGCTTACGTGCTGGTCTATCATCTCCTCCAAAATCTCCTTCTCCTGATTATAGAGAAGGTCAGGCTCCGAAATGATTCCCCGAGAAAAATTTAAGGTGGCGTGTTCGGAAATAGTGATTAAATAGGAACCAATTTGTTTCATGGACATTAAGGATTTAATTTGACTTTGATTTTTAATTTCTAAAAGAAGATCTCCACTGCGTAATTTTTTTACTGTTTCAAATTCACCTATTTGATTTACAAGCGCTTTGTTGATGAGGAATGGGGATACTTTGGAAAGATTTAAATTTGGATCACTACGTTTAATAATAAAGAACTTCGGATTATTTGTCGAAACATTCTGACGCTCCCCTCGAGGGGGAGGAGGGTTTTTATTTTCTGAATCCATAAGCGGACCGGAGAACTGGGGGGAAAAGACGGGGTCGAGCCCCTGCGTAGCCCCCCTACACAGGGGTAAGGCTGCATACGACAGGGTTCGCCGGCTAGCCCTGAAGCCTCCCGTTAGCGATACCGCTTGGCGCCGGTACCACGCAGCCATCGGCACAGTTGACACACCTTGGCTTGGGTTTTTGTTCCGAAATTTGGTAAGTGTGATGAGGGAAGGAAGGAGAAACAAATCCCTTCCCGCCGATATTGTGTTTGAGCAACACGGGGGTTCACGACTCCGCCCAAGAGCTCGCCCCGAACTCACCACACCGCAAGCCCCCCCACCACGACAAGGTAAACGGACAACGGGGGGGGGGGGGAGCGGAAATTGGATTAATTTTCTAAAAGTGTTTGTTGAGTTTACAATACGTCATATAATTAATACCGAATGCAGCGTGTATTGAAGAGTTCCTTCCATAAATTGAATGGAACTCGACATATTTTTAAAACTCAAATTAATGATTAACATTAAAATGAATCTGACAGCTACAATTTTAGTTTCTCAACATTATGGACCGGTCAGTTAGTTGAAAAGATCTTGCAGAACACTATTTCAAGAGTACTAGATAACATCTTAAAACTGAAATAAATTCATTACTCAATTATTTTAATAATTATTTTTATTAACATCATTTAATCTCTTCATTTGCAGATTCCTTATACCTGCTGTCTCGCCAAATTCATTTGGTTTTTTGATGTTTTCCACTCTTCCAGTAATGTGCTAGCAGCTTCGAAAGATCTTAATAAACAAAGTAAGTTTTGTGATATTTAATTTCTTCTTTGAATTATTACCATATGTTGAATACTAAATCAAATAGTTTGCATGCTGGATATTAACTGAGCTATCGAGAAATATTTGTTCTCTTTAAAATATGTCGTATGAATAATATCCTATTGCTGCATTTGAATTTTTGCTTTGCATTGTATATTGAAAGTTCCTTTAATAAATTCTATGGAACTTTACG